>CM050858.1:28620901-28763401 GCA_027580175.1 Siniperca scherzeri
CCACATATCATGTTAGTGTGTCCTACACTCTTGTGGTCTGAATGGTGCGCAACACAAAATACTGGAAAACTCAAAATGCTCATAACACTAAGGTTTACCGAGGCAACACAACACTCACACACACGTAGTCAGTCTGTGACACACTTAACCTCCCTTTGGACCCTGTTTGCACACGTGGCTGCTCTCAGTGTAACAGCAGAACAGGATAAAGGTTCAGCAGCTGCCTCAGTCTAGGGGAGGATGCTGTGTATTTTTCAAAATCTGAACTTACATGCAATGTTGCAAAGATTGTTTTCCAAATGTCTTTATGACTTTATTAGCTGGATAGGTGAAACAACAGGACTTAAATAAATAGTACATACAGTATATTTTGTTGCCTGATATATGTGAATATTTTCACAGCCATTATAGAACATAAAAGTAGAAAACTTCCTAAAACTGTCAAAGTTTTTTCACAATGGTTGATTGTAATTGTACTGCTGTCAGTGAATAATGGTAAAGTTTTCACTTTTGAAAAAGGACATTTTGAATCTCTGTCATGTGTGAGCCTTGATATCCTGGATATATCTCTTCTTCTTTCATTGAACTGAACATTTGTTCGAAATGTTAGTTTGCTGGTGCATTTTGCATGTGACACTGACATTTTTTCAACCATGTGTATTCTTTGAAGTGCCTGAAATGTGTTAGTTATGCTGAAAAATGCTGGTAAAAATGTTGAAATGTGCAACTTATTCAATCGTTGAAAAGGTTTCAGTCGTAGTCATCTGGACACTCATCGCTCCCATCCGGAAGTCATTCTCAATTGTGAAAAAATGGGACGGGAAGTAGAAATTTAAGCTACTCTGTGTTACTTAAGCCCCGCCCTCAGGAAGGAGTCTTCCTGAGTATCTGCTGATTTCACCTGAAACTGACCTAATTGTTTCCATGACGGTCTACCAGGACCACGAGGTAGACCTCATGTGGGCGGAGGGGGTCCGGAGGAGGGATACCCGGACCAAGTGGACGTGTGCCAGACTGAGGACCTTGGGCGGACGGCCCGGGGGCTGGACATGAGGCGAACGGGAACCTCAGGCGGACAGCCCGGGGGCTGGACAGGTGCGGAGCTGGGGACCTCGGAGCTGATCTCACGAGGTCCGTGATGGAGACTGACACCATCCAAAGGCCAGACAGAAGACCGGCGGCGAACACTGAGAGTCACAGGAGGCTGATGGCAAACACGGAGCCCTTCTGGAGGCCGGCGACGAAGACGGAACCCTTCTGGAGGCCGGCGACGAACACAGAGTCACAGGAGGCTGACGGCGAACGCTGAACCCTTCGGGAGACCGGTGGCGAAGACGCAGCCCTTCTGGAGGCTGGCTGCGAAGGCATTCTGGAGGCTGGCGGCGAAGACTGAAACCTTCTGGAGGCTGGAATCCTTCTGGAGGCCGATGGCGGATGCAGAACCCTCCGGGAGGCCAGCGGTGAAGACCGAGAATCTCTGAAGGCCGTCGGCAGACGCTGAACTCTCTGGGAGGCCAGTGGCGAAGACCGAGAGTCTCTGGAGGCCAGAGGCGGACGCTGAACCCTCCGGGAGGCCGGCAGCGAAGACCGAGAGTTTCTGGAGGCCGATGGCGAGGACTGACCCTTTCTGGAGGCCTGCCCATCCACTCAGGGACTAATGGCGCTACAGCGGGGCCGGGGACTGGCAACGGGACACCAGGGCGTTGGGGAACACGTTGTTCAGCCGGCATCAAGGCAGGGTGGCGAGGCGATAGGGCCGGGAGCCAGCGACGAGGCAGCTGGACCTGGAACCGGCGGGACATCAAGGCAGGGTGGCGAGGCGGCTGGGCCTGGAGCCGGCGACTGGGTCTCGGGATGGAAAGCCGGCGACTGAACAGCAGAACTGGGAGCCGGCTCCGGACCAAGGAGCTGCTGTGACTCAGCGGGACTGGAGCCGGTGAAGGGGCCGGCTTGGGAACAAGGAGCTGCTGCATCTCAGCAGGGACCAGAGGAGGCTGCTGTGTGGCGACAGGGCAGCAGGACTGGGAGCCAGCTTAAGAACAAGGGACTGCTGCGAGGCAGCCGGGCCTGGAGCAAGGGGCTGCTGCGAGGCAGCCTGGAGCCGGCTTGGGAGCAAGGGGCTGCTGCGGGCCAGCCGGGCCTGGAGCCGGCTTGGGAGCAAGGGGCTGCTGTGGGGCAGCCGGGCCTGGAGCCGGCTTGGGAGCAAGGGGCTGCTACAAACCAGCAGGGACTGGAGCATGCGTGACAGCAGGACATGGGACCGGCAACTGGACAACAGACCTTGGCGCCGGTGTCGAGGAATCCTGAAATGACGCCAGCTTCGAGGCAGCTGGACTGGACGATTCTTTACGATCGTCAGAACCTCAGGGCTGGGAGTTAGGAGCTGCTGCGATCCAGTCGGGAAAGGAGTTAACTGCGATCTAGCAGGGGGTCCAGGGGGCTGCTGAAGTCCGGCGGAAAGTCCAGGGGACTGCTGAGGTCTGGTCGGCAAGAAATTAGACCGTGATCCAGCAGCGAGTATGGGAGCGGGGAGTAGTTGCCACCAGGTAGGGATTACTGTCTGCTGCAATGACTGCTGTGTTCCGGTAGGGCGTGATGGTGGTGCCTGAGGCGGCTGCCATCACCCAGCGGCGGCGGGGAGCGGTGGCTGCCGCGATCCGGCAGGGGCAGGCGAGCAGCTAGGCAGCGGGGAAGACGAGCAGCTAGGCAGCGGGGAAGACGAGCAGCTAGGCAGCGGGGAATGCTGACGACTGGCGGGTCGGGAACCGGGGGCAGACACAAAGCCCTGGGCCCACTCAGGAAGAGCGTCCCACAACCAGGGCGTGCGGGAGACAGCATAACGCGCGGCGGCTTTGACGGTCAGCCTGGCCCGCTTGCTGCTGGCTGTTCCCCAAATCTCCAACAGGCTAGACAAGTCCAACACTAATTCCCTTAGTTCATCTGCTCTGAGTTCCGCTGGGTCCATGTTGGCCAGATCATTCTGTCGTAAGCAGGCTATTTTCCAGGACCCAAATGCAGGAACTCACAGTAAACGGCTGGATGAACGTGACGGTTTTTATTGTGCAGATTGTTATTGACACTGATGAATACTAAGTCCAGCGTCACCCGTGGCCTCTCCGGCAGAGCCGAGTTGGAGGCATGAATGATGGCACTCCGGACGGAGACGAGGTGAGCAGGCTCCGGGCTGGCGAGCGTAGCGGGAAGACTGAGCCGACCAGGCGGAGGATCACTGGAGCCGGGCGTGTGGTGTGGATGGCCGGCAGTGTCCGGAGGCGAAGATCGGCTGGATGGCGAGAGTGGCGAGGTAGCTGAGGCCCGGGTGATCTGAAGGGCAGGCTGAGGCGGTAGTCACCGGCAGAGCGAAAGTCTGAAACAACAAGACAAGCGGAGTTATTACTGTGGCAAGAAACAAAACCGAAACTTTACATAAAGCGCTGCGGGAGCCGTTACAAATACTCGTACGGATGTACGGAGGACGATCTGGCGCTGGAAGCGTGGATGAGCCCAGTAGATAAACTGTTGTAATCAATGATGATGGTGGAGAACAGGTGTGCCGGTAATCAACTGCAGCAGGGAGGTCGGGGAGCCAGCCAGAACACAGACACACATTTACATCGACGACAGCAGACAGGGGACAGCCAGAACACACGAGGAGAAACAGGTACACGGAAACATACAAAGACCGGGGGGGCTCTGTGGCCCACCATGACAGACTTCCAGTCTGGGGGGTTTTTGCTTCTATCTAGGAGGGGTGGGGGGCCTTTTACATGTCTGTGCCCAGGGGCCCATTGTCTAATAATTTGCTGTAGTGTGGGCTATAGACAAGGAGTAAGTTGATCATACACAGGAAGAAAACACTCGACCAGGTGAACATTTACACAAAACCGCTATTTGCTGAGATATCTGTATAACCTGGTTGAGTAAAAGCGTCTTTAAATCCCAGACTGATTCAGGTTCCAGGTTTTACCTCAGTGAACCTGCTTCTTACAATAAACCCCAGTGATAGTTTTGAATACTGCACTACAGCATGGAGGTGTGTGCCAAGTGAAACATTTTAAAGAGCAACTGCATCCACTAACAACTGCTTGCTTGTTCTGCAGTCTAGTGATTTCTACATGTTTCTGCAATTTGTGACAGACATAATGAATGAACCCCATAGAGGTCAGGGCAGCAGTGCTTTTCTTCCATGAGGATGTAGAGTGAAGGTGCTCTCTTTAAAATAAATCATGCACACGCTGTAATCAACCACAAACTGTTGGACATGTACTACTGGAATGTAGCTTGAGGAACGAAGGGAACTTGTACCAACACTAGAGGAAGCAAAATATAATATCACAATAGGGAACCTGCTTGACCTGAGACCTGAGACCTGGTGTTCACCTTTATGACAAAACACAGATTTGACAGTGCTTTTCCTGTGGTCTTGCTGCAGGTTTCTGGTCTGGTCATTCTGCCTGCTGTCTGAGAACTGATGCCGAGGAAAAAAAGTCAATCAGCATTTATAGTTTCAGTAAATGATTCCTTCTTTTGATGGCTGAAGAAATGTCTCAGAAAGAGAATCTGTTGGCCTGCAGTCTCCTGTCTTGCCACTAGGTGGCGACAAAACTATTGAAATCATATCTAATAAGTCACTGCTGGTGGTGGTGTGTGTGTGTTTGTGTCTGCAGCCCCAACATACTAAAGAGGTGTGTAACTGGGTCATATGTACAGTAACCTCTTGTTAATATAATGACACCAAATCCATCAGAATATACGTAGTTAGACTATGCAGGTTTACAAACTTAGTATCTGTGAGGTTCAAAGCCCCACCTCCTGAATGGTCCTTCATCTCTGCCCTTTGTACTACTCTCCTTAAGTCATCTCAATGCTTCATACAGTTCAGCGAGTATATTTGTGTTCCCCCAATATCACAATGTCGTGGATTTCAGCGTGCTGGCAGTGAAAAGAAGGTGTTTTTAACAGCTAAACGCAGCTCAAAGTGTGTTAACACTCCTGTGCTGACCTTTATTTATTTCATTTGTGTAGGAGCTAAGCAGGCAGTTTTACTTACACGGAGGCTCTGCTTTACTATTTGTTCCTGTCAGAATAAATGGAGATCAACTCCAAAGAGATCCAGTTGTCATTGCATCTTCATTACTGACCACCACGACACGGAGGCCACCGGTTACAGGGGCACCACGGAGGCTGCGTGCGTAGGTCCGGCTCTTACCATGGAGCCAGATTTATTAGATACGGCAAAACCAACCGTAACTCACTTGTATTTAAGTTATTTTGATGGCCGACCCAAGAGAGGGAGTTGTAGAAAGTCAGGACAGGTACAGACATGCAGTTAAATCGTTCCCACACTGTGTGAAACTCCTCTGAATGTCAAAGTCAGATGTAAGTAAAAGTTCAACCAATAAAACAGCCACCTTCGCTATTTCACAGCTGCTGTTTAAGTCTCACATCGGTTCGGACGCGACCTCAATTTCTGTCCACAATCTGCACAACGAAGAAACACACACACTTTTGTACTTCTATACTTGGGAGGACACTCATTGGTTAAAGCATTTCCTAGCCCCTAACTCCAACCTTAAAGCAGCTATAATGGATATTTTCATAAGAACAATTCTGCAATGACAAATGAAGGATCATGTTGCTCTGTAACTGTGGAAATAAGCAACTGTTTGCTAACAACATATCAACTAAAAAGGTGATGATTTGTTTCCCCAAGTGGACAAAAAAACATCAGTTATCGCAGGTTTAACCCTCACACTTAAACAGAACCTAAACCTGATTCTTACCTCAACCTTAAAACCAAGTCTTAACCCTCAAACAGGCCTTAGAAGGTCCAGTCCAAAGTGAGGACTGACCGAAATGTCCTCACTTTGCAAAAATGTCCTCCCTCCCACAGTCTAAAACTCAAACCGGTCCTCACAACAACAGCACGCACACACACACACACACACACACAGAGGGCACGCAGCTTCACACAGCATGGAAACAAGGCGCACATGCATCTGCGCTCTACATGGTACGTAATCTGCACAGCTATGCCTTACACAATGTCTGTTACACCGCATGTCTTACACCAGCCTGTTTCCCTCCCACACACACAGCGTTAACCTCCCCCCTCCTGGGAGTCTCACGGGAGTCCTGCCACACATTCTTTACTGCACACTTCATTGTAGCAGTGATTCAGAGCAGCTCATGGCCAAATAAGACGAAAACCCCTCAGCTCACTCGCTGCGTCTGAGCCGCCGCCGTGCTCAGGCGTGAAAAAGGTCGGAAGTCCGTGCGAGCTGCGCTGCCAAATATCGTTATTTGTGTGAGACAACGTTTACATTTGCATCAAATATTATCTCTAAGCCAGCAGAGTGTGTGAGACTGGCCTGTCTTGACTTGAACTGGTCTGTCCTGACTTGATTTGACTCTCAGGACTTGGTTCCTCACCCTGAACTCCACCTGATTTTGGACTCGCCCGTCTCAACTCAGGACCTATTTGTCCTGACTTGGGACTTGACTGACGCCTTCAGCTGGACTTCAAGTCAAGTCAGTTTTATTTATATTTAGCCCAATATCACAAATCTGCCTCGGGTGGGCTTTACAGTCTGTGCAGCATGAGACCCCCTCTATCTTTAGACCTCGATTCAGATCAGGAAAAACTCCCCAAAAAAAATGTCAGAAAGCTCAGGAAGAGCAGCAGAGGAGGGGCCCCTCCTCAGGACGGACACACAGGAAGTAGCTGTCGTGTACAGAATAGACCAACACAGTAAAATTACAACACGGACGATCAGGGTGGCAAAGTCCTAAACAGACTGACGTGGACCGGCCTGTCCAGACCTGGGACTTGAACTGGGACTTGACTTGGTTCCTGCCTTGCTTAACTTGGGACTTGCCTGTCTGGACTCAAGACCCGGGACTTGTACAAACGGCTGAAATGCTGCGGTGTCCGTGTCAGCGTAGTGACTCTCGCTGACTCTTTACTCATCAGAGGTCACACGATGCCCGCTGATATAACTGACATCGATCGACAGTGGTGTCACGCAGTGGTGCAGAAGCCACGCCCCTTTAGACGCCATTAACCCCAGCGATGCAACGTAACTAAGTCCAGTCACCTGAGTGTTTCCTTTTCATGGCGCTGTTTACTTCCACTGCGCCACATTTAGTGACTTTACATGTTAAAACACACGAGGAGTTTATTAAATCTGATGTTTCGTTATAAAAGAAACTCCAGCAGTTTATTCGAGTGCAGCTGAGTCGATCAGTCGATCAGTCGATCAGTCGATCAGTCGACTGGCAGATTGATCAGCGGCTGTTTTGATGTTTGAAGTCGCTTTCTCCTGTAAATCCTTCCTGGCTGCAGATCTGCTGCTTTCACCGCTTACACGAGTTTTACAAACCGGTTCAACATGAGCTCCGGCTCCACCAGCTGCAGCAGCAACATCCTGCTTTCCATTAATGCACGAGGAATAATAACCTGATGACAGAATATATAACAGCACAGCAGCCGCAGGACGCTGCGCTGCTTTAACGCTTTAAGGGCTGTTTCCTGATCACACTCTCACACTTTCACTGCAGCAGAGTGTTTCACAGAGTGTGTGTACAGTGTGTGTGTACAGAGTGTGTGTACAGTGTGTGTCAGTACTTTTACTGCAGCAGAGTGTTTCACAGAGTGTGTGTGTCAGTACTTTTACTGCAGCAGTGTGTGTACAGTGTACAGTGTACAGTGTGTGTCAGTACTTTTACTGCAGCAGAGTGTGTGTACAGAGTGTACAGTGTGTGTACAGAGTGTGTACAGTGTGTGTCAGTACTTTTACTGCAGCAGTGTGTGTACAGTGTGTGTGTACAGAGTGTGTGTACAGTGTGTGTACAGTGTGTGTACAGTGTGTGTACAGTGTGTGTCAGTACTTTTACTGCAGCAGTGTGTGTACAGAGAGTGTGTACAGAGTGTGTACAGTGTACAGTGTGTGTGTACAGTGTGTGTGTACAGAGTGTGTGTACAGTGTGTACAGTGTGTGTGTACAGTGTGTGTGTACAGTGTGTGTACAGTGTACAGTGTGTACAGTGTGTGTGTTAGTACTTTTACTGCAGCAGTGTGTGTGTACAGAGTGTGTGTACAGAGTGTGTGTGTGTACAGAGTGTGTGTAGAGTGTGTGTGTACAGTGTGTGTGTACAGAGTGTACAGTGTGTGTGTACAGTGTGTGTGTACAGAGTGTGTGTACAGTGTGTGTGTACAGTGTGTGTGTGTGTACAGAGTGTGTGTAGAGTGTGTACAGTGTGTGTGTACAGAGTGTACAGTGTGTGTGTACAGTGTGTGTGTACAGAGTGTGTGTACGGAGTGTGTGTACAGTGTGTGTGTACAGTGTGTGTGTACAGTGTGTGTCAGTACTTTTACTGCAGCAGTGTGTGTGTACAGTGTGTGTGTACGGAGTGTGTGTACAGTGTGTGTGTACAGTGTGTGTGTACAGAGTGTGTGTACAGTGTGTGTGTACAGAGTGTGTGTACAGTGTGTGTGTGTGTACAGAGTGTGTGTACAGTGTGTGTGTACAGTGTGTGTGTACAGAGTGTACAGTGTGTGTGTACAGAGTGTGTGTACAGTGTGTGTGTACAGTGTGTGTCAGTACTTTTACTGCAGCAGTGTGTGTGTACAGTGTGTGTGTACAGAGTGTGTGTACAGTGTGTGTGTACAGTGTGTGTGTACAGTGTGTGTGTACAGTGTGTGTCAGTACTTTTACTGCAGCAGTGTGTGTACAGAGAGTGTGTACAGAGTGTGTGTACAGTGTGTACAGTGTGTGTGTACAGTGTGTGTGTGTACAGAGTGTGTGTACAGTGTGTACAGTGTGTGTGTACAGTGTGTGTGTACAGTGTGTGTGTACAGTGTGTGTACAGTGTGTACAGTGTGTGTGTACAGTGTGTGTGTTAGTACTTTTACTGCAGCAGTGTGTGTGTACAGTGTGTGTGTACAGAGTGTGTGTTAGTACTTTTACTGCAGCAGTGTGTGTACAGAGTGTGTGTACAGAGTGTGTGTGTGTACAGAGTGTGTGTACAGAGAGTGTGTACAGTGTGTACAGTGTGTGTCAGTACTTTTACTGCAGTAACGGCTCTGAGTGCTTCCTCTGCTCAGGCTGAGCTTGTCATCGCCGGCTGACTAAATATGGGCAAAACACACGTGTGCAATCTTCAGCCAACGACATTTATAGATGTGTATGTAGAGGTTTAAAGCGTGCGAGCAGTCAACACTCAGAAACACACACAGTTATCACTTCATCATCATCATCATCATCATCATCATCATCATCATCAGTGCGCTGCTTCGCTTCCACAAACACAGTGTCCCGTTTTTAACGTCCCGACTCGTGTTTATTTTCACTTTTTTAAACTCAGGTAGAACATTGTTACCTTTCACTGTTCACTGTTACAGCGGTCTCCATGGAAACGCGTGATGAGCGATGACCCAGCACGTGACGGACACGAACATGTTGCTGGCGACGCCCGCCTGTCTTCCACAAGTGTGTGTGTGTGTGTGTGCGCGTGTGTGTGTGTGTGTGTGTGTGATGCTGCGGGACGGACTTCCTGTTTGTGCGTCAGGAATCCGCTGCGTCAAGCTCAACGCAGACAGACCGGAAAACACAGGCAGGCCTTCAGAATAAAAGCACGCCATGTGTCGTCTGGTTGGATTGGTTTAAAGGTGGCTCCTCCATAGAACAGTTGATTGATTTAAAAGGCTTTGTCAAGTGCCTTTAAACTCACGTGCGTGTAAATACTAAATGTTATCAGGCCTACAAACACAGCGCTGCGAACAGGTTCATCCTACTCTTAGTGCAGGACCTAATTTGCTTGATGCAATACAGATATTGAGTGAAGCTTCACGTGGCAGTTGCATTCTTGTTGACGTGTATTTCTAATACCAAGTAATGGGAGAGGTCGACTGCTCCCACGTGTGAGTGTGAACACAGTTAACTTAAAAACTCATCAAGTTGCGCCTCTGTTTCGACAGCAGCCGGAAAAGAAGACGTGCCCAGGCTCGATTTGCACAACGTGAAACACAATCTAAACGTTTTGTTGTCAGTTATATTTGTCTATGATGATGCTGGAACACACGTCCTCTGGGTCTTTGCGTGAATGTGTTTTAGCAACATGTGCAAATAAAAATACACTTTAATTCGACCGCTTCATCGAGATATTAGTTAATGAGGAACTAGTGGGAGAAATAAACCCTTTTTCTTTTTTTTTTTTGTTTTCATTAAACAAAATATATCACACTGCTAAATAATAAAAAAGCCTAAATCTTGTATTTTGTGTAAATTAAATATCAGTGGCCATAACTCAGGATCAGGATCAGGATCAGGATCAGGAGTGCTCCCAGCAGACCGGGCAGAGGTGCTTTTGTTTTGAAAGGTACGAGCCGGACGTTGTAAATGCGGTTTAACGAGTCCAGCTGACACACACACACACACGCACACACACACACGCACCCCGCGGCCTCTCCCCGGGCTCGTTCCCGTGTCTCTCCTCGGTTAAACCCAGTTAACGGACCGCCGGACAGAACCGGCCCGAGCCCCGGCCCGCTGCCGCCTCCGCTCGCTCTCTAACGGATTCGGTACAAAAACCGGAAATGCGGTTTATGTAGTCGCACTTACAGGACGACTAGTTCGGCTCTCCTCGCGGTTATGGGGCAGAGCTCCCGTTAGGAACTTTAAACACCGGATACAACCCCGCTGGCATCGTCTTCGTCGCGGTCTTCGTCGGTTACCGTCCAGCAGCAGCAGCAGCAGCAGCCGCCATGGCAGGCGGCCGCCCGGCTCTCGGTCTCGGTCTGCTCCTCCTGGCGTGCTCCGGTGTCCTCCGCTGCGGCTCCTTCAACCTGGACGCGGAGGGACCGTCCGTGTACTCCGGACCGCAGGGGAGCTACTTCGGCTTCTCGGTGGACTTCTTCAAGCCCCCGAACAACCAAAAGTAAGAGCGGCGGATGGTGGTGATGATGATGATGGTGGTGGTGGTGGTGGTGATGAAGATGAGGAGTTTAGAGGAGGCTCGGGCTTCCTGCTGGGAGTCTGCAGCATCTCTGTGGATCCTGCAGATCCGGGTGCTGGTTTCTGTGACTTTATTTGTTTCTGTCCTGTCCAGACATTTGGACACTTCTGAGAGACATTTAAAAAACGAGACAGTGTTTAAACATTTACAGCTTCTCTGAGCTCTGAATAGCAGGAGAAAGGAAAGAAATGCCCAGAGTTTATATTTATATTTAAGTTACTGGCTAACTGAATGTGTGTGTGTGTGTGTGTGTGTGCGCGTGCATCGTCCATGTTTAAAAAGTCACTCTTGTGTTTGTCTTTATGTTAAAATGCACCGTCAGCTCGTGGGAGTAAAGCAGCACGACCCTCTCAGGCCGAGTTGGGAAGATAAATCCGAGGCTTCCCTGTGCCTGACACGCGCACACACACACACACACACACACACACACACACACACACACACACACACACCTGTGATATCAGTAACCAGGTGAAAGGAGAACCCGACATCAAGTGTGTTAGAAAGTTTCAGTCTCAGAAAGTGTTCGTCCAAAAGATATCTGGAGTTTAACAGACTCTCTTCCATTGTACTGAAGCAACCACAAGAACGGCACCTAATAATAATAATAATAATAATAATAACAACAACAACAACAACAACAACAACATCATCATGGAACAAATCTCTGACTGTATCTATAATGATCCATCGAGATTCAATACTTTATTTCCATTTCGACAGAACAAAAACAGCAGGACATAAGAGAGTAATAATAATAATAATAATAATAATGAATCACTAAAGCCAGCGTTCCCATTGGGGGGCTGCCAGCGCCGCAGCTGATGGATCCGCGCCCTCCCGGTGCGTTACAGACGGCCTCTGGACCCGGCCGTCCTGGTTCGGGCGCTTCTTGGTCTGGAAAGGAGGGAGGAAGTTAAAAAAGGTGCGAGGAGTCGTGAAGAGTTGAGCAGGGGGAGGGGGGGCAGCAAATCTCTGCCGCTGTCGGCTGGATCGCCACAAAATGGTGGACAGGTATTCGTGGTCCCCAGAGGATGAATCCTACTGACTTTGTTGATCCTCTGACTTTTTCTCCGGCGCCACCGCGAGGGTCACGTTTTTGGTTTCTGAGTGAAGTATCTCAACAGCTATTGGACGGACTGGCGCGCCGTTTGGTTCATGTTCCCCTCAGGATGAACTGGGATAACTTTCGTCAGGTTTATCGGAAACGCTGCACGCAGGTTTAGGTTTCTCGGGCAGGATTTTACGTTACGTTATCACAGCGACAGTTATTTTATCTTTTGTCGCAAAGATTGTGAGGTAAACGGTAGAAATACAGCGTTCACCTTACAGAGAAACAGAGTCCACCGGGAATGTGAGCTTATTTGATTGGCCAACGCAGCGCCGTGCCAGACGGCATCGTGTCGCGTTGCAGCTAAAGCTGAGCCCGGCTCAGGTGTTTTGCTGGCCGGCCCTGCGATGTGTTGCCAGAGCTGCCTGCTGTGCTGACGGCTCCACGTTACTGACGCAGTCGCCGCCCCGCCGCAGTCGCCGCCCGCCGCAGTCGCCGCCCGCCGCAGTCGCCGCCCCGCCTCAGTCGCTGCCCCGCCTCAGTCGCTGCCCCGCCGCAGTCGCTGCCCCGCCGCAGTTGCCGCCCCGCCACGTAACATTTATCCCGGGTCTATAGTGAACGTTATCAAAGGGCCCAGTTTCAGACCGAGCAGCGTAAACTGTTGGTGTGATCAAAGCTTAATTCTCCTCTCTCCCCCTCCTCAGGTCAGATGTTCTGATAGGAGCTCCTCGGGCCAACGGGACGTCCCCCAGCGGTGTGGTGGAGAGGGGAGCGGTGTACACCTGCCCCTGGAAGAGCTCTTCAGCCTGCCAGCAGCTCCAGTTCGACAGCTCAGGTACCAAAACCTCTCGTTTATGCTCCACGTGTTGTGTTTCCCAGCTGTGGCCGCTTTCCTCTCGCTAAGCTGTTGGTCACCTTACAAACCCCGAGACTCTGAGCCACTGTTTCCCTGCATCAACCCTCGACAGCTAAACCCCCGCCCCCCTTTCTGCAACAGCTGAGTACTAACCAGAGATATCAGATATCAAGTCTGGGAGAACGTAACCCTCCGGCTTGGTGTTTCAGCGTGTTCGAGGTGAACACAGCTTTTACTAAACGATGACGTGAAGCTGGTCGCTGAGGGTCGACTGTCCAGTCAAGAAGACGACCTTTAGTCGCCGCTGACTTTCTCCGTGTCAGCCGAAGACACAGCGGCGCTGCTGTCGTTAGCCTGCTTTATGTTGTTATGGCTGCGTTGGGAATCGCGTGCTAACGCGCTGTTCGTACTGTGACGTCAAACTGAGCGCGTAGTCGTTCAGCCGCACAGTGCGTGGAGTCTGTGTACGTGAGAAACGCCCGGATGGTTACTAGATCAGCGAGAAAGTCTGAGCTCAACATACTCAACCGTCCCAAAATGCATTGCGTCTCCTCAGACTGTCCAATGGCGGACCGCGAGGCAGACGGTTCCCTCACCTGTCTCTGTCCCACTGCTCACCAGATGTTGGCTGTGATGCACTTTTGTTGTTTTCCAACTGAAGAGGACGAAGAAGAACAGATTTAGCTGTTAGAGGACAGAGGTCTGGAAACTCTACGTGGACGCAAATCGTTTTTCAGAATCAGAATCAGAAACACTTTATTGATCCCCGAAGGGAAACTCTTTGTTACAGCAGCTCGTCTTTACGTCCAGTGTACACAGGAGAAAGTGCTAGCAAAAAATATTATACAATACACTATAAACACTATAAAAACAGGTCAGAAAATAAATGAAGTACCAGGTGGATATAAGTATAAAATAAAATAAGTGTGAAGTACCAAGTGGGTTTACCGGTTGATGATGATAGTACAGTATAATAATACAATGTAATAATATAAGTACTAAGTAGTGGTGCATGAACTGTCGAGTTAAGTGTAGCTTATTGAGATTATTAAGATATTGCACAGCAGTAATGGAGGTAAATAATATCAATATCAATAAATAGGAAGACTAATATTGCACATGAATATTACACAGAATATTGCACAATTATTCATTATGTTAATGATCAATGTCCAGTTTAGTGACTTCGGGTCATACAGACTGACACTTAGAGGGAGGAGTCAAAGAGTCTGACGGCCGCAGGCAGGAATGACTTCCTGTGGCGCTCTGTGGTGCATTGTGGGGGGATGAGTCTTCCGCTGAAGGCGCTCCTTTGTTTGACCAGCGCGTCATGGAGCGGGTGGGAGACGCTGTCCAAGATGGCGTGTAGTTTGGCCAGCGTCCTCCTCTCTGACACCACCGCCAGAGAGTCCAGCTCCGCCCCCACAATGTCACCGGCCTTACGGATCAGTCTGTTGAGCCTGTTGGCGTCCGCTGCCCTCAGCCTGCTGCCCCAGCATGCAACAGCATACAGGACAGCACCGGCCGCCACAGGCTCATAAAACATCCTCAGCATCGTCCGGCAGATGTTGAAGGACCTCAGCCTCCTCAGGAAACAGAGGCGGCTCTGGCCCTTCCTGTAAACAGCCTGAGTGTTCTTGGTCCAGTCCAGTTTATTGTCTAAGTGTACTCCCAGGTACTTGTAGTCCTCCACAATGTCCACACTGACCCCCTGGATGGAAACCGGGGTCACACGAAAATAATTAATTAATGATTATAAATTAGAAATTCTAAAATGATTAAAGGGCATTAATAAACGGCTTCATGTGGACGTCGTCTGGGTCACAGTAAAGAAACGTTTGCTGCAGTTTAGTTTGACGGAGAATGTATCTGAATGCCTCAGCAGCTCCGTGTCGGTTATTGCTATCGACATCTCGTCCAACCAGGACGTTTCTCCAGTGAAACTCCCAGAGGAAGCCAGGTGTGGTTGTGGCGGCAGATTCTTTACCTAACTGCGAGGTCTCTTTAGGGAAAATAGACTTAGTGCCGCGTTCGTGTTGACTCTGAACCGTAACAGATAAAACAGTTTCACCTGATTAGTCTGTCGTTAGTTCTTTAAAGCTGCAATCCTCAAGAGTTCAGTCCTGGCTGATTTTGGCGACACGCGTGGTTACCGTGGTAACAGCAGTTGGTTTAACAGCACAACAAACACTCGCTGAGCAGCGTCTTTGTCAGATGTCCGCCGTTAGAGCAGCTGGCGTATCTGTTTACAGCGCAGCCAAACAAACTCAAGTTGTTTTTTAATAGAGAAGAAGAAGAAGGATGCATTATTTTTCCTGCGACTGCTTCACACTGTTTGTCCAGTTGAAGTCTTTTTTTAATATGAAGCAGCAGGCAGTAAATGTTGGTGTTTTAGGTTATTATTATTAGGTTTGATTTCATGAAAACGTTAAGATTTTATTTCAAAAAAAGTGGCAGGACGTCCGATGAGACCGTCAGCCACTGAGAGCCGCTTGGCCGTTTTCTTTTCTAACAACGGACCAGGGGAGCTTTCTCAGTTTGCAGTAACGGTGGAGAGCTGATGGGATAACAAGGGTTCAGCTCAGCCTGCTGCTGTTATCTCATGTCGGGACACATTCAGGAATGCGTGGTGAAGCAGGAGATGTGTGGACTCGTCCGTCGGCAGACTCCCGTTGTTTTGTCTTCTGTTTGCCAGCAGCTCTTCCCGGCGGGGATGATAATTGCGTAATTTATTGTTTCAAGTTGTTGGAACAACAATGAAAGGAGACGAGCGGAGGCGATATTAATACAGTAACGTTTATAACTTGTTAATATCGTGTTGTTCTTGCAAAGACATTCGTCAGAAAGCGTCTTCCTTTTAATGGCTTCCTAGAACTGTTATCATTTCCTCTGTGAAACACACTTTCCAGGAATCTCGGTTAACTGGTTTCTGTGTTTAGACCGTGGGCAGTTACAGACGGGCAGATGTACTTTCTGATGCTTTTGGTTTCATTACAGTTTGATTGTGTTTTTCTGATTAAACCAGTTAGTCTCTAAATAATGAAAAACGCCAATCACACGTTCCCAGAGTCCAAGTTGATATCCTCAAAATGTTGTTGTCTCATTTACCGACCAAACACCCCAAATCACGTTTCCATCCAAATTTAGACCAGATTTTACACTGGGGCCTTGATTTTAGACAAGTAAACACAAATATTTCTAGCTCTTTATTTCTGTCCGGCGACCATCGCTAGCTTATGTTAGCTTTAGTTGAAAACACAGTCTGACCTTTTAATGTTTCACGCTGACTTGTTTTAGAACAAGAATCCTGCAAAAGGGTCTAAAATATGCACTTGATGGCCACATACATAATATCATGCTAGCAGACTGAGGCTAAAGCTAGCAGGTCCCAGGTTAAAACTCATCATCCTCATCAGCTGATGATCCACGTAGAAGACGTGGAAATAAAGAAACAGTTTGTATTGCAGTGTAGAGCTAGTTACCGCCAGTGTTACAAGTACGAGAAGGAAAAATCTAAGATCAGACTGTTATTTTGACTGATGTGGTTGACAAACTGTCTCCGGTAACGTTAGCTGGAGTCGATGTGAACTCCCCCAAATCCAGTAAAGAGCAGGACAGAGCTGCTAACGTTAGCCTAAACTCTGATAGCATCCAGGACCGACCTCCGCACAGTGAGAAAACACTACACAGGGCGCATGCTAGTCCTTAACAGGGCTTCATTTATTTATTTATAATATATATATGTTAGTTAGTAGTGTGCTCCTTTGCCTTGGAGGTGTGCGCTAGGTGACATATTGGAACACTTCATTGTTATTTACATACTGAACATCAGAGAAACTAGAGAGCTCAGGAAGCAGCAGCCAGGTCAGATGGTTAATCGGTAGTTTATCAGCGTCTCAGTCACAGCGGGTGTTGACAGTATCGCAGTATCATGATGAAGATTTAACGCCGATAACTGGCTGCTGGGAACAGAATGTACGAAAGCTTATTTCAACACACGCCTCACCTCGACTGAAACACTGCAGCCTCAGGATTTCCAAACCGCTGATGACGGCACTGCCGTGACAGACATGACTTAACGGCTTTCATAACTTATGTGGTTTACTTTTCTGCCAGCAGTCATTTTCTGAAGATGAGGCGTCATTGTCCTGAAATCGGATGTTTTCTTCTGTGAGCGAATGAATTAGTCTCGTGCAGATTGAGCACAAAGTAAACCCGGAGTCTCCGTTAAAAAGGGAGCGTAGAAACGAGCCAGGTGTTTTTATACGGAGAATAATTTGATATGATGTAACTTAAATTGTCGCCTTGGGGCTACTCCGTTCACGTAGCTGCGACTGACTGATGTCCCGCTGACTCGCCCCAAAGGGACAAATAAATCTTGTTGAGTTCAAACTGGTAAACATTCAGAAGACGAGCAGCACTTCCTCCTGCGTCGTGCCACGTGTGAAGAAGCAACAGAAATAACCTTTTTTTTTTAAACTACCTGTTGTGCTGAATTCTTTTGAACTAAAGGGAGAGAAGATTAAAGATGAAAAGGTCAGAAACGGAGGGGGAAAGGAAATTGCATGAGCCCTGTTCACACGTGGACTATGAAACGTTACTGCTTCATCAATCAAGATGATTGGCAGAGAGAGAGCGATGAGCTGAAAACAGCGATAATTAAGAGGAAGAAGACTTTTTCTTTCTCTTACAAGCTGCAGCACTGATGGGTTTTAGGTTAAAATGTACTTTAAGTTATTAGAGTGAATTCTGCTGCCTGTGTTCAATCAGACATGACGGGAAGTTGAGTCCCGTTTGTTTCCTGTTTGCTCAGATGATCGAAAGCTTTTGCTGGATATTCATCCGCGCAGTTGCATGAAAGAACATTTAAAATCTATTTAGAGGCTGTTGGTCAGATTATTATTGCGGCTGTATGAAGATAGACGGGGAACGAGCTAAGCCATTCCTCGATTTCACAACAGTAAGAAGGATTTTAAAATCAGCTCTTTGTTTTACTGGGAGCCAGCGAAGAGACGTTAATGTGTGCAGTTATGATTAGTGTATCAACCAAAAAATTATCGGCAATTATTTTGCTAATCTAATTATCATTTAAGTAATTTGTCAGCGGCGTTCTCTAGTTTCAGCTCCTCAGCTGTGACGACTCGCTGCTTTTCATCTGATAGAGAAACAAATATGTTTGGGTTGCATTGCGAAGAGTATTTTTCATTATTTTCTGACATTTTCTTAAGGATTAACGGAGAAAAACAGGGTTGTTTGTAGCCTAAACGTCGCTCGGAGAGTGAGTTTGCAGTGTGACGGTAGTCAGGTTTGTGTAACATGTTTTGGAGGAAATGCATTCCTGACAAGTGAAAACGAGTCTCTTCGCTGCAGAAACGGACTGAATCATCTGTCAAGCAGTCGAGAGCTTCTGCTATCACTTAATGTCATGATGGAGAGTCTGAGAAAACCATTCACCACCTCAGCAGAGAGTCTGATGAACGGACACGCCTGGGAGTTATGGAAGTATTTCACGTTTCAGCTCCTATGAGAGACGAAGGATGATATATAGCATATAACATTATACATGGGACACTTTCCCAACAGGACACGTCAGTGGTCTCTCTACTGTAAATATCTAACTGTTAATAATTGAGGTTTTGAAACGTGAGAGTGGGTTACTTCCCAGTAATAGCAGCCTGATTTGGGTTTTCAGGCCGATACAGATATCGATGTATCAGCCTGTAGTTATTTTTATAACATTAACAAACGGTCTGGATCGGTTTTTTCGTTTGTTCGTATCGGATGTTTTACAGTGTAAATATCTACCTGTCAGCACTCTCTGCTGGACAGACTAAGCTAGTTCACACTGCTATCATTTCTCCTAACTCCCTGACCTCCGCACAGATACCGAGATATCTGCAGTAAGCTCATATCGGCGGGTGTATCGGCTCTAATGACAGCTCTTGAACGTTTGCCTTCACGCTGTGTTCTGTTCCCGGCCCGGTGTGTCCATAAAAGCCTCTGCGAATCTCCTGAAGTCAACACGTTCGTACGGGATGTTTACGTTTCAGCTGCGTTCGGTCTGCGGCCTCTGACTGTACTCGTGTTGTTCCCTCTGGCTGTAATGTTGTTAGTGAGCGGCCTAGTTACGCGTGAGTGTGTGTGTGTGTGTGTGTGTGTGTGTGTGTGTGTGTGTGTGTGTGTGTGTGTGTGTGTGTGTGTTTTTCCTCCCACAATAGATTCCTTTGTTGTTGATCTGACCTACGTGATTGCTGGCCGAAGCTTTACTGACTACAGAACAGAATTAACTGGAATTCTTCTGTGTGTGTGTGTGTGTGTGTGTGTGTGTGTGTGTGTGTGTGTGTGTGTGTGTGTGTGTGGTGTATGACTCTGACTCAACGTTAGTCTGTCCTATTCTGGCTAACCATGATGATGACGAGGATTTTTTTATTTTTTTTTATGTTCTTGTGACTCGTCCAGGAATATATTTTCCTGCTTTCTTTGGGCAGCGTGTCGCAGGAAGCGAGTGCAAAAGAAAGATAAAGAATATGACCCACTAAATTATGACAAGTCCACCATCACTCTGAGAGAGAGAGAGATTATAACGTCTTTCGTGTCTGTTTGTTAAATGTTTTGTGTGTCTGCCTGTTTGCTGAACTACGTACGTCCAAGCTCAGCCGGTTCAGTTTGTAGAAGTTTGTTCTCCAAAGACTGAAACAGCGGTTTTCTCCCCCATAAAATGAGCTTTTCCAAAACGCTGGCTTGGTGTTTCAGTGTCGACGATGGCGTGAGAGCCCAGCGAGGGTCGGGGGCTGTGTGACGACCTTTAGTCGCCTCTAACTGTCTCTGTGATCGAACCCAAGGCGCAGCAGCGTCGCGGTCATAAAGTAACGCTGCAGCTTGGGACTGACGGCCGGGTAACGTGTAGTGTTTATGAGACACGATTTAATCGCTCTTTGATGCTCGTTCAGTTGTCTGACAGCAGAAACACTAAATGGAGGATTCAGCAGAGTAACAGACCAGACGGACAGCTTCCTGTCGTCTCTAACTTTCTCTGCGATCACTCATTTTGAATGTCGATACGGCCGATCACACAGCTGTTGCCGTTAACCTATATTTATATTGATTTGGGCAGATAAAGTCGGGATGCCTGCCCCACCCTGTGTCAGATGTTTTCCAGCTGAAAAGAGTGCGCAGAAGAAGAGATTTAGCTGCTTGCCTGTTGTTCAGGTGTTTCTCTGTGGACAGACCTGCTAAACTATATATTGCAGATATTGTTGTATCATATCGCAACATGCTACAGTAAGAGTTATTACATTTACTTGAACAGTGAGCATCACAGCCTCACAGAGCTGCGACTGACTGTTTCTCAGCATGCTGCTGCTGTCCACGTGAACTCATCCCTGCGGTTAAGGACTCAAGTCCTCCGTTTGGCAAACAAAAAACAAAGAGACAAAGAGTCTGTCGCCATGGTTACAGCGCCGTTACAATGGTAACTGGCTGGCACAAACACTCGGCGTCATGGCTGGCATCATGACCACCATAATTACAGATCGGGGCCAAAACATCCAGTTAATTGCCAAAATTGTGAAACTAACCCTTTTGTACTTTATCCTCAGCGTCTGACGGGTCCCAGAATGCTTAGGCCACTGTTTTATCAGTCAGACGTAGCTCTAATAATCAGAGGGCTTGAAATTCAGCAGGCTCGAGTTTCCCACCCTGATGGGAAAATCCCTGACATTTCCTCACTGTCTGCGTGCAACCAGGCTTAAATACTTATCTGCTGCTTATCGCTGTATTTTGTCAGATTCGTGTGCGGCGACTCCTCCTTGTTATTTCAGCAACGACTCCGAGCTCGGTGGTGTTTTCAGCTTTGAACTCGGCATAACTTCAGCCAGCTGGCTCCGGGCCCGGGGCAGGGCCGGCTGCCGCTTTATTAGCACACACGCATACCAACGCACACAGTGTACATACAGGACAGTATATGTGTGTTACTGCGGTTCTGACTTCATCATTGTTCGTAGGGGTTGTAGTTAACTTTCCTCTGTGAACTGTGTATTTGTCTGTGTCTGACTTTGAATCTCATCGACTGAGAGTTGGCCTGTTTCTGAAACTGCTCACTGGAAACTAAAACTGTCCAGCTAAAACCAGTCGTTCTCTTGAATTAATCATTCTTGCCCTCAAATGACTTTACTTCCTCAAATTAGTAATGAGAGAGAGAGAGAGAGAGAATCAGAAAAAACAAAACCACAGGTGTTTGTTGTTTGTGGTAGATAATGTACATTTAGCACGCAAGCACATAATCAAGGATGTTTTAGCAACACTGACGTTTTTCTCTCGGCATTTCATCAGGCTCATGAAAACATGCAATGGGCCAAATATGCAAACGGCTTGTGCAGTAAATAACCAACACTTCGACCGCCTCACTCAGTTTCAGTGCTAATGTCATTAAATCAATATAGAAAAATAGAGCAACACACACTAGAAATAAAATAGTATATAATAATAATAATAATTTCATATATATTGATAATAAATTAAATAAATTAAAGTAAATGTTTTCATGGCTTTGTTATGACTTAATTTATTCCTCACGTTAGTAATTTGACAAAACAGAGTTTTTGATGTTCTACATTTCAAATATAAAACACCTTTTTATATATTTGACAGTTAACCACTGCATCACACCCAAGCATTCGAGATTTAAATGCTGATTAATAAATCATATTGTAAATGTGAAGGGGGCACGTACACACCTTTTTTATTAAATTATTATCTAATAAATGTCATTTGAGGGATAAATGTGTTTTCTATCTTGCGGTAATAAATTAAATCATTTGAGGATACAAATGAGTAATTTAGGGAATGATTCATAATTTGGGAGGACAGATATTCACCCTGACATTGGTCATTATTTGTCTTTGCTTATTTACATGTGGCAGTAATTTCAGGCAGTAATTGCTGCTTAGAGTCTCAAATGTTGGTATTTTCTGGTTTTCTTTCTATGAAACTGTTGGTCGGACAAAACGAGACGTTTGAAGACATTGAGCTCTGGGAAACTGTGATGGACATTTTTCACAGTTTTCTTACATTTACAGATCAAATGATTCATCGAGAGAGTAATCAGTAGATGGATCGATAATGAAAATAATCGTCAGTAGCAGCCCTACTCGTTAAATTAACTCTGGATGTTGCTCAGTATTGTAGAATGCACCAAAAGAATTGGTGTTTCATAATACTCAGCATTCATAAACATGAATTCATTTTTAATTACCTAAAAACCCACTGTGACCCTTTGCTGTCTGATCCTCTCCTTTCTTTCTTCCACTCATCGCTCAGATATTTATCCTGTCTGTCCACCTGTTGACCGACTGAGAGACCGAAGACTATCAAAGCAGTGGAGAGTCATTTATAGACTCAGCTGTGTGTGCCATAAGGCTGGCTGGAGACTGCAGTCTAAGGTTCTGCCTGTTTCAGTGGCAAGTGAAGGTTCTTGGTGATGGGAGAATGTATGCAGTTAAACATTATAAATCCGTTTACAGCCTGTTTAATTTGGCAGATAAAAAAGGTTTTGAGTGGCTTGTGACACGCAGTAGAGCTCAGCGGAGGAACGCAGCAGTGTTCAGCAGAGGAACGCAGCAGCGTTCAGCGGAGTAACGCAGCGGAGTAACGCAGCAGCGTTCAGCAGAGGAACGCAGCGGAGTAACGTAGCGGAGGAACGCAGCAGCAGCGTTCAGCGGAGGAACGCAGCAGCAGCGTTCAGCGGAGGAACGCAGCAGCAGCGTTCAGCGGAGGAACGCAGCAGCAGCGTTCAGCGGAGTAACGCAGCAGCAACGTTCAGCGGAGGAACGCAGCAGCAGCGTTCAGCGGAGGAACGCAGCAGCAGCGTTCAGCAGAAAGGATCAGATTTTGATGAGTTTTATTTCAGCCGATAACGATCCATTAAAATATGCCCGGATCGGCCCTGATGCAGATGTTTCAGGACGTCTCTGTCAGGTGTTGTTTGTTTAAAAGACTTTCCAGATAATTGAAGACTTTTTCTGTTTAATGTAACGTTGGAGATCACACTCATTATTGAAACTGTGGCTCTGGGTTCATTAAACGAACACATCAGACTGAACGCTTTAGTTTTCTTCTGGCTCTCAGAATATAGCAGGGAGGAGCAGCAGGATGTTACATTGTTAGTAAGTTAAAGGGCTTATTTTAACTAAACATCACCATACCCCACTTCAGATGGATGATTGGACGGGTTTGAGGCTCTGATTGGCTCACTCGGTGTCAGTCAAATCTGGCAACACTGCTGGATGATTTTGGACTCTGTGTTTTTACCACTGAAGTCCTCTGATGTCTCAGAAACATTGTGGTATTTAAATCAATTTATAATTATACTCTCTCTCCCTTCACAGATGACAGGAAGAATGCAGAAGGAGCTCAGATGGAGTTTAAATCCAAGCAGTGGTTCGGTGCCTCAGTGCGATCTGACGGAGAACACATCCTGGTAGGAAACGCACAGTGACAGTGTGTAGCATTAATTAAACCCTAAACAGCTCAATGAAATCTTTAATCCACCTTTTATATATTCAGCTGTTCAGAATCATTCAGCCCCACCGAGCTGCCCGTCGGTCCGTCACTACAAACATTTCATACACCAGTCAAATACTCAACCTCTGTTCTGTGCTGTCAACCAGCAGCTGGACTACATGATTTTCAAAATCACCTAATTTACAGTGTTTGTTCTCTGCTCCATGTTGGTCTGATTTGCAAATATTGCACACCTAATATTATACTATACTCACACTATACTATATTATATTTTATATCCCATACTATATTATACTGTCTTATTACATTATATACGATATTATATTTCTATATTAATACAGCAAACATTAAGTACTATTACTTAATCACATGATATATTATTGTGGTGTTTGCTGTTCTAGTAGTATATCATATTACTCTTAGATGTACTAATCACACCACTGGTTACCGGCTGAACCGAAGCCGTGGTTACCGGCTGAAGCGAAGCCATAGTTACCGGCTGAAGCGAAGCCGTGGTTACCGGCTGAAGCGAAGCCGTGGTTACCGGCTGAAGCGAAGCCATAGTTACCGGCTGAAGCGAAGCCATAGTTACCGGCTGAAGCGAAGCCATAGTTACCGGCTGAAGCGAAGCCATAGTTACCGGCTGAAGCGAAGCCATAGTTACCGGCTGAAGCGAAGCCATAGTTACCGGCTGAACCGAAGCCGTGGTTACCGGCTGAAGCGAAGCCATAGTTACCGGCTGAAGCGAAGCCATAGTTACCGGCTGAAGCGAAGCCGTGGTTACCGGCTGAAGCGAAGCCGTGGTTACCGGCTGAAGCGAAGCCATAGTTACCGGCTGAAGCGAAGCCATAGTTACCGGCTGAAGCGAAGCCGTGGTTACCGGCTGAACCGAAGCCGTGGTTACCGGCTGAAGCGAAGCCGTGGTTACCGGCTGAAGCGAAGCCATAGTTACCGGCTGAAGCGAAGCCATAGTTACCGGCTGAAGCGAAGCCATAGTTACCGGCTGAACCGAAGCCGTGGTTACCGGCTGAAGCGAAGCCATAGTTACCGGCTGAAGCGAAGCCATAGTTACCGGCTGAACCGAAGCCGTGGTTACCGGCTGAACCGAAGCCGTGGTTACCGGCTGAAGCGAAGCCATAGTTACCGGCTGAACCGAAGCCGTGGTTACCGGCTGAAGCGAAGCCGTGGTTACCGGCTGAAGCGAAGCCATAGTTACCGGCTGAAGCGAAGCCATAGTTACCGGCTGAAGCGAAGCCATAGTTACCGGCTGAAGCGAAGCCATAGTTACCGGCTGAACCGAAGCCGTGGTTACCGGCTGAAGCGAAGCCATAGTTACCGGCTGAACCGAAGCCGTGGTTACCGGCTGAACCGAAGCCGTGGTTACCGGCTGAACCGAAGCCGTGGTTACCGGCTGAAGCGAAGCCATAGTTACCGGCTGAAGCGAAGCCATAGTTACCGGCTGAACCGAAGCCGTGGTTACCGGCTGAAGCGAAGCCATAGTTACCGGCTGAACCGAAGCCGTGGTTACCGGCTGAAGCGAAGCCATAGTTACCGGCTGAACCGAAGCCGTGGTTACCGGCTGAAGCGAAGCCATAGTTACCGGCTGAAGCGAAGCCATAGTTACCGGCTGAAGCGAAGCCATAGTTACCGGCTGAAGCGAAGCCATAGTTACCGGCTGAAGCGAAGCCGTGGTTACCGGCTGAAGCGAAGCCATAGTTACCGGCTGAAGCGAAGCCATAGTTACCGGCTGAAGCGAAGCCATAGTTACCGGCTGAAGCGAAGCCATAGTTACCGGCTGAAGCGAAGCCATAGTTACCGGCTGAAGCGAAGCCATAGTTACCGGCTGAAGCGAAGCCATAGTTACCGGCTGAAGCGAAGCCATAGTTACCGGCTGAAGCGAAGCCATAGTTACCGGCTGAAGCGAAGCCATAGTTACCGGCTGAAGCGAAGCCATAGTTACCGGCTGAAGCGAAGCCGTGGTTACCGGCTGAAGCGAAGCCATAGTTACCGGCTGAAGCGAAGCCATAGTTACCGGCTGAAGCGAAGCCATAGTTACCGGCTGAACCGAAGCCGTGGTTACCGGCTGAACCGAAGCCGTGGTTACCGGCTGAAGCGAAGCCATAGTTACCGGCTGAACCGAAGCCGTGGTTACCGGCTGAAGCGAAGCCATAGTTACCGGCTGAAGCGAAGCCATAGTTACCGGCTGAAGCGAAGCCATAGTTACCGGCTGAAGCGAAGCCATAGTTACCGGCTGAACCGAAGCCGTGGTTACCGGCTGAAGCGAAGCCGTGGTTACCGGCTGAACCGAAGCCGTGGTTACCGGCTGAACCGAAGCCGTGGTTACCGGCTGAAGCGAAGCCATAGTTACCGGCTGAAGCGAAGCCGTGGTTACCGGCTGAAGCGAAGCCATAGTTACCGGCTGAACCGAAGCCGTGGTTACCGGCTGAAGCGAAGCCATAGTTACCGGCTGAAGCGAAGCCATAGTTACCGGCTGAAGCGAAGCCGTGGTTACCGGCTGAACCGAAGCCGTGGTTACCGGCTGAAGCGAAGCCGTGGTTACCGGCTGAAGCGAAGCCGTGGTTACCGGCTGAAGCGAAGCCATAGTTACCGGCTGAAGCGAAGCCATAGTTACCGGCTGAAGCGAAGCCATAGTTACCGGCTGAAGCGAAGCCATAGTTACCGGCTGAAGCGAAGCCATAGTTACCGGCTGAAGCGAAGCCATAGTTACCGGCTGAACCGAAGCCGTGGTTACCGGCTGAACCGAAGCCGTGGTTACCGGCTGAAGCGAAGCCATAGTTACCGGCTGAAGCGAAGCCATAGTTACCGGCTGAACCGAAGCCGTGGTTACCGGCTGAAGCGAAGCCATAGTTACCGGCTGAAGCGAAGCCATAGTTACCGGCTGAACCGAAGCCGTGGTTACCGGCTGAACCGAAGCCGTGGTTACCGGCTGAAGCGAAGCCATAGTTACCGGCTGAAGCGAAGCCATAGTTACCGGCTGAAGCGAAGCCATAGTTACCGGCTGAACCGAAGCCGTGGTTACCGGCTGAACCGAAGCCGTGGTTACCGGCTGAAGCGAAGCCATAGTTACCGGCTGAACCGAAGCCGTGGTTACCGGCTGAAGCGAAGCCGTGGTTACCGGCTGAAGCGAAGCCATAGTTACCGGCTGAAGCGAAGCCATAGTTACCGGCTGAAGCGGCTCGCTCCAGTCTCGCTTGTGGAGCTGGTTCGGGCCGTTCTGCCTGTGTTTCGCATCAGACTCGAACGTATCTACGCCGCTGTGTAACACGCGTCATAATGCACGAACAGAGCAGTTTCCACAAGTCCACCTAAAGAGGACATTAAAATAACGTTAGACACCCTCCGGTCGGTCGGTGGGCGTAAAGTTGTTACTGTACCAGACTCCATTTTAGGTTGTTTTCACCTAGTTTCACCTGAAACTGACCTAATAGTTTCCATGATGGCCCAGTAATCAGTAATCAGGCCTGTTGTTTTCTGGCTGCACCTCCTCATCACTGTTAAGTACCTGATTAGCATGTGATCGGCTTGACCACGGTGTTAATACACTCTGATAGACTTTGGGCAGATTGAATCTCAGACCACCATTTCTGTTCAAAGAGGGGTTTTCTTTTTTCACAAAAATGGCTTCTTTGACTCCTCTTTCAAACCAACTCTTCTCTCTACTTAGACTCTTCACCTCGCCGTCTTCAAATGTGCGGTTTGTAGCTTTTAGATGCAAACGCACGGCGCTCTGCGATCCCGAGTTAGCGTGTCGTCTGTGCTGATAAAGTCTTTTGTGAAGCGGCTGTTTGGTCTCGCCTATCATTTTAAAAACATCTTCCATGGATCAGCAGATCAAAATCTTCAGGTTCAGTCATGAAAACAGTGTTAGCAACAAGCTAGCAACAACATCCCCACTTTAAGTGGTTGTAGAAGCAGCTGATCCTGTTAGCTACAGGTTAGCTTCCCTTAGCACTGACCCTCCCTCTCCGAGCTGAAATGTGATTGGCTGATACTGATGTCACTTCAGATTCTAGCCGATGTAAGATCCGGATCGGGCTTTGTTTTTGCTTCTTGTTTTAGAAACGTTCAGATTTGATGGTAAATGATTTTAAAGAATGTAAATAAATATAAAATGAGAAGTAAAACCTTTTATGTTGAGGGCTCCGACTGTTGTTCCCCACTGAATGTCTACAATAATCATTTCTCATCTGTCTTCCTCTGTTTCTGTTTTACGTGATTAAATGTTGCTGTTTAATTTCTCTGCCCAGGTGCCAACTCACCAGAAGGCCAGGGCTTCTGCCAGGCCGGCTTCAGTGTCGACTTCCTGAAGGTAGGCAACCAAGACGAACCCGGCAAACACTCAACCATCGCATCTGCAATCATTTATTATTAGAGGCTTTAATTCAAAAGGATTTATGCTGCAGCGCTGTTTCTAGTAGAGTCGGAGATCACAGGTTGACTCACGAGTCGATTCATTTCAGCTTTACTGTCATTGAACACATTAATTACCAGTTCAAGTGCAGTGTAGCATCTAAGCAGGTTGTGGAAACAGTGAAATGCATCTCGATACGTAACACGGTACATGGTAATCATGATATTATTATCAGTGATCTGTGATGCATCATGATTTCTCTGACAGAAGAAATACTTGTTGTTTCTTCAAACACCAAATGTATAACAGCCATAAACTGGCAAGAGGCTGAACCGAAAGCTGAACAGTTCAGTAAATACACTTCATCTAAAATCCTTAGATCCTTATTTAAGCATTAAATAAGGCGATGGAGCCAGGACGCGGTTAGCCTAGCTTAGCATAAAGATTGGAAGCAGGGGAAACAGCTAGCTCACTTCAAAGTTCACTAGCTGCTGAAGCAAGTATGTTGTATCTCGGCTGTGATTCTGCTAAATGCTAAAGTCAACATGTTAGCATGCTCACGATAACAATGTTAAGATGCTGATGTTGAGCAGGTATAGAGTTCACCACGAGAACACAGTATATATGTATGACTGACGCTGGAGTGGGAAGAAATGTCTAACATGCCCTCATTTGAAAACACAGCCACGGCAGACAGAACTCCACTCCTCACAAAAATAAAGAAATAACAAGAAGTTATAACTAACTCAACGCGCTCTCCAAAACTCTCCAGCTGCTGAGACGAGTAACATCATTTTAAAAAGACGGTGTCGTCCCTCATTCGTCCAGGAGCGGTCTATCGTAGAAAAGGTTTCAGTCGTAGTCGTCGGGACGCTGTTTTCAGAATCAAGACGTTTCGGCTCCCATCCGGAAGTCATTCTCAATTGTGAAGAAATGGGACGGGAACTAGAAATTTAAGCTACTCTGTGTTGCTTAAGCCCCGCCCTCAGGGAGGAGTCTACCTGAGTATCTGTTGATTAGCTAGTTTCACCTGAAACTGACCTAATAGTTTCCATGATGGCCCAGTAATCAGTAATCAGGCCTATTGTTTTCTGGCTGCACCTCCCTCATCACTGTTAAGTACTTGATTAGCATGTGATCGGCTTGACCACGGTGTTAATACACTCTGATAGACTTTGGGCAGATTGAATCTCAGACCACCATTTCTGTTCAAAGAGGGGTTTTCTTTTTTCACAAAAATGGCTTCTTTGACTCCTCTTTCAAACCAACTCTTCTCTCTACTTAGACTCTTCACCTCGCCGTCTTCAAATGTGCGGTTTGTAGCTTTTAGATGCAAACGCATCGGCGCCTGCGATCCTGAGTTAGCGTGTCGCCTGTGCTGATAAAGTCTTTTGTGAAGCGGCTGTTTGGTCTCGCCTATCATTTTAAAAACATCTTCCATGGATCAGCAGATCAAAATCTTCAGGTTCAGTCATGAAAACAGTGTTAGCAACAAGCTAGCAACAACATCCCCACTTTAAGTGGTTGTAGAAGCAGCTGATCCTGTTAGCTACAGGTTAGCTTCCCTTAGCACTGACCCTCCCTCTCCGAGCTGAAATGTGATTGGCTGATACTGATGTCACTTCAGATTCTAGCCGATGTAAGATCCGGATCGGGCTTTGTTTTTGCTTCTTGTTTTAGAAACGTTCAGATTTGATGGTAAATGATTTTAAAGAATGTAAATAAATATAAAATGAGAAGTAAAACCTTTTATGTTGAGGGCTCCGACTGTTGTTCCCCACTGAATGTCTACAATAATCATTTCTCATCTGTCTTCCTCTGTTTCTGTTTTACGTGATTAAATGTTGCTGTTTAATTTCTCTGCCCAGGTGCCAACTCACCAGAAGGCCAGGGCTTCTGCCAGGCCGGCTTCAGTGTCGACTTCCTGAAGGTAGGCAACCAAGACGAACCCGGCAAACACTCAACCATCGCATCTGCAATCATTTATTATTAGAGGCTTTAATTCAAAAGGATTTATGCTGCAGCGCTGTTTCTAGTAGAGTCGGAGATCACAGGTTGACTCACGAGTCGATTCATTTCAGCTTTACTGTCATTGAACACATTAATTACCACTTCAAGTGCAGTGTAGCATCTAAGCAGGTTGTGGAAACAGTGAAATGCATCTCGATACGTAACACGGTACATGGTAATCATGATATTATTATCAGTGATGCATCATGATTTCTCTGACAGAAGAAATACTTGTTGTTTCTTCAAACACCAAATGTATAACAGCCATAAACTGGCAAGAGGCTGAACCGAAAGCTGAACAGTTCAGTAAATACACTTCATCTAAAATCCTTAGATCCTTATTTAAGCGTTAAGTAAGGCGATGGAGCCGGGACGCGGTTAGCCTAGCTTAGCATAAAGATTGGAAGCAGGGGAAACAGCTAGCTCACTTTAAAGTTCACTAGCTGCTGAAGCAAGTATGTTGTATCTCGGCTGTGATTCTGCTAAATGCTAAAGTCAACATGTTAGCATGCTCACGATAACAATGTTAAGATGCTGATGTTGAGCAGGTATAGAGTTCACCACGAGAACACAGTATATATGTATGACTGACGCTGGAGTGGGAAGAAATGTCTAACATGCCCTCATTTGAAAACACAGCAGGCTGCAGTGGAGGGTGAGGCGCTGTAGAAAAGCAGACTTGCGGGTGGGGGTTTGCTCCCGGGCCAGCAGTGCATGTGTTTGGGTCTGCGTGGTTGTAGAGGCGGAGGAGTTATCGTTTAGCCTTTTACACATCTGGGAATAAGACTGTGTTCTTTACTGACCCGAGGGGCCGAATAAGAAGTAAAAGTAACACGGTTCTGCTTCTTCCCTCTTCCTTTTTGTGGTTTCAGAAGAACAACAGGGTGGTGGTGGGAGGACCCGGCAGCTTCTACTGGCAGGGTGAGTGTGTGTTTGTGTGTGTTTGTGTGTGTGTGTGGTTGCAGTCTTGAAGCAGGTTTGGTGACTGAAACTTCAGAGGAAGTGACAGAGACAGAGCAGGCCCTCTCCATTTTCACCTCCTCTCTCTGTCTACACTCGGCAGACGCCACCCGGCGGCGTCTCGCCGTGAGTAACGGACGTTACGGGAGGAGGATTCCCCCAGAAAGCCTGTGGTGCCAGCTGGCAGCCACAAGCAGATACATGGCACTTTTCCATCCTCGGGGTTTCCAACAGGCCTTAAAGGATAATTCGTCTTTATTTCAACTTGGATCTTATTTTCGTTCTTTTTTTAGTCAGTAGTAATAACATTGTACTCGCAAAGTAAAAGTACCCTGTGGCGTTTTTGACCACGAGTAGATCTGAGGAGCTGAGTATCCACGAGTGGGTCCCCGCGTTGTTTGTATGATGCGGTCGCGAGCACGCTGGCGACGTGAAACGAATTCCTGACGCTGCTGGCGGCGGTAATGGCCAGAGAAGCGCAGCGATGCACGAAGAAGCTAGTTAGCGTGGATGTAAACAGTGTCGGATTTAAAATACTTTAATGCAAATGTTTTATGAGGAAGAAAATGCATTCAACACGTTCGTTAAATAGGCGTATTTCCCAAACTGTTTGTTGTAAACATTCATCACAGTTCATCACTTCTGGAAATCACTGTGCTGTACTTTATGCTAAGCTAAGCTAACCGGCTTCATATTTACTGTGCAGAGAGCGGTGTCAGGCGTCTCGTATAATGGAAGAAAGCAAATAAGCGTACTTCCCGAAATGTGAAACTGTTCCTTTAATAACTCATGCAGGTCATTGTCTTTAAACAAACCACAAACCTAAAACGCGTCCGCTCCTCTGCACCGCACGATTCCTGCTGAAGAACAAACCGCACAAACTCAAATCTACATCTGGAAGTCCGGCTTTAAAATGTCCCAGACAGGTCATGGATGACACGTCGGTGTTGTTGGTCCAGGCCGGCAGCTCGGCTGTACGTTGTGCCGCGGTGGTTTTCGGTGCTGCTGGATCAGCAGGGTCTGCTGTGTCACCGTGGGCACGGCCTCCTGTGGGGGTCGCTCAGGGCCGGCTCAGGGGAATCATCTACGAGTCGTGTGATATTTCTGGTGCTGTGACTCATCCTGGACGCTCACCTCGTGGGCGTCTCCCCTGCGAGTCCGGGATCTGGTTTCACAAAGGCAGACTTGGACTCTGGCTTAGATCAAACCAATAGTCAGACTTCAGATGGACGTCTGAATTCATCCGTTGCACAAAGCTGTGTCGTTCCTGTCTGACTTTGCCGTGAATTACGATGGATTTAATAGTAGTTCGGCCTTTAGTCTACTCTCGCGCAGTCCCGTGGGCGGTTGGTAAGTTCTGAGACCACAAACGAACCCAGACCCGTTCAAAGGAGGTCTCGAGCCGGTTGGGCGGATTTGTGCTGAACTAGGCCTTACATCTCCCCCCTGTGTTGTGAACGTCTCTCACAGTGGACTGCAGCATGCATCACCACCACCTTAAGAGTTTAATTAGCAGGTAAAGTCCAGGCAGGTGAGGCTTCAGACGGGTGTGTGTGTGTGTGTGTGTGTGTGTGTGTGTGTGTGTGTGTGTGTGTTGTAATCCGTGTTTGTCTAGTCGTCGGACATTAGAGGGTGTGACAGAAATCCTCCTGAACTCAGTCGCACATGTTTTCTCTCTCTGTATGGTGAGGCTGCTCCTCGGGTGTGTTAGCCTGATTATTGCTTCCTGTTGAGTCAACACTCACAATTACACAACAAGCAACCACACACACACACACACACTCGCACACACACACACACAATTACACAACAAGCAACCACACACACACACACACTCGCACACACACACTCACAATTACACAACAAGCAACCACACACACTCACAATTACACAACAAGCACACACACACACACACACTCGCACACACACACACACAATTACACAACAAGCAACCACACACACTCACAATTACACAACAAGCACACACACACACACACACACGCACACACACACCCTCTGCTTCTGATTAGACAGTTGTTAACACTGAGTCTGTGGCTGCTTTAATTACAAGTTGTGTGTTTTTTTCTAAACCAGAAGTGAATCAGCTTGTAAACAAACTCGTGTAAAGTCATGTTCTTTTTCTGTTCTTTACTTCCTACGTTCTGCCCTGTTCTCCCCCCTCGTACTGTTCTCCACTGTTCTTGTTCTGCTCTGTTGTCTCCTTGTTCTCTCCTTGTTCTCTTGTTCTCTCCTTGTTCTCTTGTTCTGTTCTTGTTCTCTTCTTGTTCTCTCCTTGTTCTCTCCTTGTTCTCCTTTGTTCTCTCCTTGTTCTCTCCTTGTTCTCTCCTTGTTCTCTTGTTCTCTCCTTGTTCTGCTCTTGTTCTCTTCTTGTTCTCTCCTTGTTCTCTCCTTGTTCTCTTGTTCTCTCCTTGTTCTCTTGTTCTCTCCTTGTTCTCTTCTTGTTCTGTTCTTGTTCTCTCCTTGTTCTCTCCTTGTTCTGCTCTTGTTCTCTCCTTGTTCTCCTCTTGTTCTGTTCTGTTCTCTGATGTCTTCCTCCTCTCTCTTCAGGTCAGCTGATTTCTGATGACGTCTCTGAGATTTTTGCCCGGATTGACAAAAAGTTCATCACCCCGTATGGAAACACGCTCGCCACTAAGTCGGCCAGCGCTCAGTACGACGACAGTTACCTAGGTAACACACACACACACACACACACACACACACACACACACACACACACACACACCTTTCATTAATTATAGTCCAGACAAAATAAACTTTGACCATCAACATTATTTTTATCTGTTTACCGACTTTTCAACCTGCTTCAGTCGTTGAGCTGACGACATCATTTCATTTAAAGTGGTCATATTAAGCTTTCTGGCTTCTTCCCTTTCCTTCAGTGTTATTTAGCTTTTTTGTGCATGTAATCGGTTTGCAAAGTGAAAAAGCCCAAAGTCCACCCCAAAGGGATTTACCCTCTCCCAAAGAAAGCTCTGCTCCTGAACTGAAAACAGCTCGACTGCAGGCCGGCCTTTACTTCCGTAACGTATCTACGCCGCTGTGTAACACGCGTCATAATGCACGAACAGAGCAGTTTCCACAAGTCCACCTAAAGAGGACATTAAAATAACGTTAGACACCCTCCGGTCGGTCGGTGGGCGTAAAGTTGTTACTGTGGTGAGACAGTGCTCAGTTAAAACGTTACTATGAAAGATTAATTCGTTGCAAATGAATAACTTCCCACGCTGAAGCGGCTCGCTCCAGTCTCGCTTGTGGAGCTGGTTCGGGCCGTTCTGCCTGTGTTTCGGCATCAGACTCGAACGTGTACGGCTGAAGCGAAGCCATAGTTACCGGCTGAACCGAAGCCGTGGTTACCGGCTGAAGCGAAGCCGTGGTTACCGGCTGAAGCGAAGCCGTGGTTACCGGCTGAAGCGACTTTGTTTTGGATCACACTACCTTGCTCGTCAGGACCCGCCCTACTCTGCTTCTGATTGGCTAGCAGTCCTTACCTCGGTGCTGCACGTGTGCAACTCCCAACAAAGATCCAATAGAAGTGCGACGCCTCACTCGGGAGCTAAAACGCAGCGTTCGAGACAGGAGGTGCTGCAGCGGTGAGCAGCGTGAGGGAAAATATGGTGTTTTTTTGAAAGTTAATAAAACGATGAACCTGAAAATGAGCGTAATGCGACCACTTTAAGTCACAATAGGTCAGAACAATTGCAATTAGATATTTTGTTCAAATCGTTCGGCAGGTGAAACGCGTAACGCCTTTATTTAAATCCCAAGGAATCGCCGAGGGCAAGTCACGTTTCGTCATCCGGGCCAAAATAATATCAACGCGATTTCTAAATGTATTGTTAATATTGTTGCGTTACTGTGACCGTCTGCTCTGCCTGCGACACAACGCTGACATCACCGCTTTATGCAAGATATGATTGGCTGTATCGAAACGCGGCCTCCAGCTACGGTATTCTGTCAAATTCGTGCCAAACTAGGGGGCGCCATCGTGTAACCAAAAGATATATAAACTATAAATTTCGCCCTTTTACAGAGCAGATTTGTTGCTGTGGCAGATTTCAGTTCACTTCAGTTGGACCTTTTTACCGGGTTGTGGTTTTAAATACTGAAGTAAATACAGCTGTGATTGATGATGATCGCATTACTAATTTTGAACGTATCGTTCTCTGTTTGTACCTGAGCAGCCGCGATCCAAAATGTTTATCGTTTTAAGCACAAATGTGTGTTGATAATGAATTTAAACTGCAGTTGTTACTGTACCAGACTCCATTTTAGGTTGTTTTCACCTAGTTTCACTGAGTGAGTCCTCGTCTCTCTGTGTTCACCAGGATACTCTGTGACGGTCGCAGACTTCAACGATGACGGAAAGGAAGGTAAGCGTGGACGTGGATCAATAACCTCCTCCTCTGAGATGATTTCCCTGCTGGTGGTATTGATGATGTTACCACTAACATCATCAGCATAAAGGAACTCTGGTTCCACTGAACTCGAGTTAGAACGAATTTCCCAGTTTATTTTATTTACACGCAGCATTTTAATTCAGAATAGGCTGCTGTTCTGATCACTAGTTAAATGAAATGCTCCGTGTAAACGCAGATGGAAATGCGTTAGATGTAGATCGGTCGGTTAATTGATTAGTCGATCGACAGAAACCATTTTGATAATCACTTAAATGTCGTTTTTCAAGCAAAAATCCATTTGATGGTTCCAGCTTCAACTGTAAAGTGAGTAGTTTTGTTTTGGACTGTCGGTCGGATAAAACGAGGCATCGGGTGACATCGATGGACGTTTTCTACAATTTTCTGGCCTTTCTTAGACCGACCGATTGATTGATTGATTGATTGAAAAATATTTGATAGATTCATCGATAACGAAAAAAACTGTTAGTTGCAGCCAAACTAGTCAGAGTTACGTTTCCACGTCTTTTTTGTGTCTTTTTCAGATTACGTGACTGGAGTGCCTCGCGGGGAGAAGGCACTGGGTTATGTAAGTGTTAAACACACACACACACACACACACACACACACACACACACACCAGTCTCGTGGTGACGTCCCGTCAGCTGTGACAGGAAGTGAAGAGGCCGGTGCACAGCAGTACAGGCGAGCACGCCGTCTGATTATAACTGCTTTATATCCTGTTGGGCAGTTTAACCTGCAGCAATGCATCATGGTCTATAAGATCATCGCGTGTTTGCAGCGTCGCCGTCCAGTGATCAACGTGAACGCCACGTTGGACATGACGCCTCAGATCATCAACCCGGAGGAAAAGAGCTGCACACTTCCTGGAACCAGCACACTCGTGTCCTGGTGAGTCCGGTCTCGGTCACGTTTCGCTCGGCGCTGCACAGCTCATTCAACAATAATCGGATTTAGATTTTTACTGTGAATTAATCTGTCGGTGCTGAAACGAACGGGCGAGTGTTTCTTTATGTAACATTTTACTGAAAGCGAGCGTATCTGGTTCTGACAGTAAAACCCTTTAAAGTGAACTAACTCAGCTGAAATGTGGACAGAACGTCAGACAAACGCAGCGCAGTAAAAGTACAATATCTGCCTCTGAGACGCAGCGGAGTGGAAGCATAAAGTGACATAAAATAGAAACACTCAAGTAAAAGTACAAGTACCTCAAATGTGTACTTGAGTAAATGTACTCAGTTACATTCCACCTCTGGAAAACAGTAACCAGGTTAGTATTGTGGAGCCCGATTGCTCATTTATAATGAATCATCTTGTGACGCACATGAACTGACCTGTGTGTGTGTGTGTGTGTGTGTGTGTGTCAGAGCGCGTCCAGTGATCAACGTGAACGCCACGTTGGACATGACGCCTCAGATCATCAACCCGGAGGAAAAGAGCTGCACACTTCCTGGAACCAGCACACTCGTGTCCTGGTGAGTCCGGTCGCTCGGTCACGTTTCGCTCGGCGCTGCACAGTTCATTCAACAATAATCGGGATTTAGATTTTTTACTGTGAATTAATCTGTCGGGTGCTGAAACGAACGGGGCGAGTGTTTCTTTATGTAACATTTTACTGAAAGCGAGCGTATCTGGTTCTGACAGTAAAACCCTTTAAAGTGAACTAACTCAGCTGAAATGTGGACAGAACGTCAGACAAACGCAGCGCAGTAAAAGTACAATATCTGCCTCTGAGACGCAGCGGAGTGGAAGCATAAAGTGACATAAAATAGAAACACTCAAGTAAAAGTACAAGTACCTCAAATGTGTACTTGAGTAAATGTACTCAGTTACATTCCACCTCTGGAAAACAGTAACCAGGTTAGTATTGTGGAGCCTGATTGCTCATTTATAATGAATCATCTTGTGACGCACATGAACTGACCTGTGTGTGTGTGTGTTGCATTTTACTGCTGCAGATGTTTCAGGCTGAGCTCATTATAACTGCTTTATATCCTGTTGGGCAGTTTAACCTGCAGCAATGCATCATGGTCTATAAGATCATCGCGTGTTTGCAGCGTCGCCGTCCTGTGAGAACCACGTATCTCTGAAAAGTCTCCCTGAGCTCAGAGAAACAGCCTGTTTTCAGCTCTGCGACGATGCGTTTCCCAGGAAACGGATGAAAAACCAATCTGCAAAGTAACTGAAGCCGTCAGACAAACGCAGCGCAGTAAAAAGTACAATATCTGCCTCTGAGACGCAGCGGAGTGGAAGCATAAAGTGACATAAAATAGAAACACTCAAGTAAAGTACAAGTACCTCAAATGTGTACTTGAGTAAATGTACTCAGTTACATTCCACCTCTGGAAAACAGTAACCAGGTTAGTATTGTGGAGCCTGATTGCTCATTTATAATGAATCATCTTGTGACGCACATGAACTGACCTGTGTGTGTGTGTGTGTGTGTGTGTGTGTGTGTCAGAGCGCGTCCAGTGATCAACGTGAACGCCACGTTGGACATGACGCCTCAGATCATCAACCCGGAGGAAAAGAGCTGCACACTTCCTGGAACCAGCACACTCGTGTCCTGGTGAGTCCGGTCTCTCGGTCACGTTTCGCTCGGCGCTGCACAGCTCATTCAACAATAATCGGGATTTAGATTTTTTACTGTGAATTAATCTGTCGGGTGCTGAAACGAACGGGGCGAGTGTTTCTTTATGTAACATTTTACTGAAAGCGAGCGTATCTGGTTCTGACAGTAAAACCCTTTAAAGTGAACTAACTCAGCTGAAATGTGGACAGAACGTCAGACAAACCTTTATTGGCAAACTGCTCCGAATACGACCTCCCTCCCTTTACATTAAGTATTTCATTTTTGTCGTTTTTTTTTGTATTTCCAGTGTATATTTTGAGCTGATTTCCTTTAGTGCTGGTATTAAAACATGGAGGTAAACTAGCAACATCAGGCCGGCAGCAGATTTTGGCTGGCGTGTCGTGGGCAGCGGTAGGTCCCGGCCTCTGCAGGTTCTGGTCGGTGCGCTGTAGGCATGATGGCTGGATGCTGGCAGCACGATTACTGGGTGCACTGGAAGAAGTTGAAAGTAAGATAAAACGCAAGAGGGGGTCGCAGGTCTGCTTTTGCTGAAGTTGTGTCACGTTTTGATTGAAATCATTTGTCTCATGTCGAAGTTAACATTAAGCTAATTAACCGTCGGGTTCCTGCAGCGCGTCATGAAGACCACTGCATGTTTACTAAACACTAAAAGCCTATGTCATACAGTACAGGCCACACGTTGAATGAGGTAACTGTTGCTCAAGAGGTGAGATGCCAGGAGACAGTTAGCTTAGCTTAGCATAAAGACTGGAAACGGGGGCAAACAACTAGCTGGTTCTGTCCAAAGGTAAAGAGTTCACCTACCAGCACGTCTCCAGGAAGTCACTGCACCCGACCAAGAACTAGTCCGGCACACAACACGACATCATACTGCAACTTCACTGTCTGTGCAGATCAAACACACCAGATATAATCCGTGAGCTTTAGAGGTGCTGGTAGGTGGATTTTGTTACCTTTTGGACAGTCTGTATGCTAAGCTAAGCTAACCGTCTCCTGGCTGTAGCTTCATATTTAACAGACAGACAGATAGATATGAGCGTGGTGTCGATCCTGTCATCTAAAGCGAATAAGCTGCTGCTGTAGTGAATCCCAGACCACAGATGCTGCCACGTTAAGTGCTTTTTCAGCCAATGACTGAAAAGGACAGTTACCGTTTTGTACAATAATTCTGACATGCAGTAATCTAATCGGATCCTATCGTATAACGCCGACTTCTTCCTCTTTCCTGCGTGAGTGCTACGTCTGACTCTGTGTTTTCCAGTTTTAAGGTGAAGTACTGTCTGAAGGCCAGCGGCCACCGAGCTCCAGCGAATCTCAGTAAGTAAAACGCCTCCTGCCAGCTTCTCTCTGCATCTGCATCGTTAAAACACACGGAGACAGCTGACCCATCTTCGCTGCTTGTTTAAACGAGGACCAACACGGAGCCATCTTGTCTCGGTTTGCGGTTCTGCAGATTTAAGATCCGTTTTGTCTCCCTCCAGATTTCCGCGTGGACCTCACGTTGGACCGTCTGAAGCAGAAGGAGGCGACTAAACGCGTCCTCTTCCTGCACAGTCGCACCGTTCAGTACACAAAGAACATGACGGTGTCCAACGGCAAAGCCCCGGCCTGCGAGGAGCAGCTCGTCTTCCTGCGGGTGAGGAAACAAAACGCCGAGCGCCAACGCGTCAAAACTAGCTTTTAGAGAAACAGACAAAACTGAATCAGACCGACTGGCTGATGCAACATTACAGACTGACATTTTAAATGGTTTGCATGTTGAACCCTTAGCAGATTATGTATGCTTAAAATTAAAGTTGAACTCCACTAATGTTCCACCTCAGCGGGTCTCCAGGTGTCTCCAGGTGTCTCCAGGTGTCGGGGAGTTTGACTGCACGTGTTTTACAGCAGTATAAAGCGTCGGTCGGAGCTGAAGACTACGAGTCTGAAAGTGAAACAAATCTGTCGGTGTGGAGTTAGAAAGCTCAGCAGACCTCTGCAGCTGCTGCAGGCTGCACGCTACGTTAGCCGCTGCTAGCATGACAGACCACAGCCTCTGACCGGACTGTCAGAGAAGAGTTGCATTGTGGGTAATGTAGGCGGCAGGTTTTGACAGGGGAGAGGAATGTGTGGAATAAAAGAAAGAGGATCAAAATCGATGCAGCAGAACCGGCGGTGTCGTCTTTTTTAACTCTGATATAAAAGTAATTATAGATCGGTAGAGAACTCTTTTAAGGGTTCACACAACAACGTGGCTCAGCGAGAAACAGCCGGATCGAGGACGAGGAGAGGCAAACAGACAAAGATATTGATGCAGCCAGTACTGACTGATACGAGAGGCCTGGTTCTGACACTGGACTACAGACGCAATGTGGTCTGGAGCTAAGCTAAGCTAAGCTAACCAGAGTTTCCGCTCCTCAGGACGACCGCGAGTTTCGGGATAAGATCACTCCCATCTCCGTGATGATGGAGTACAGTCTGGACTACCAGCTGGCTGCAGACCAGACCGGACTGCTGCCCATCCTGGGAATATCGGCCCCGACCAGCGTCACCAAGCAGGTAACGTGTGTGTGTGTGTGTGTGTGTGAGCACTCACACTGCTGAAACTGACTTCATGATGACGGCTGTTCACTGTGTCATCGACGTCGTTCTTATGTGGCTTTTGTTCTTTCTTTTTTTCTATGATGCTTTCTTTTGTTTTGTCTTTTTCTCACTTTGTTCTTCCTTGTTTTGTTTTTCCCTCCCTTTTTCGTCCTTCCTTCCTTGTGTCCTTCCTCCCTTCCTTGTGTCCATCCTTGTGTCCTTCCTTCCTTGTGTCCTTCCTTCCTTGTGTCCTTCCTTGTGTCCATCCTCCCTTCCTTGTGTCCTTCCTTCCTTGTGTCCTTCCTCCCTTCCTTGTGTCCATCCTTGTGTCCTTCCTTCCTTGTGTCCTTCCTTGTGTCCTTCCTCCCTTCCTTGTGTCCTTCCTTGTGTCCATCCTTGTGTCCTCCCTTCCTTCCTTGTGTCCTTCCTCCCTTCCTTGTGTCCATCCTTCCTTCCTTGTGTCCTTCCTTCCTTGTGTCCTTCCTTGTGTCCATCCTTCCTTCCTTGTGTCCTTCCTTGTGTCCATCCTTGTGTCCTCCCTTCCTTCCTTGTGTCCTTCCTCCCTTCCTTGTGTCCATCCTTCCTTCCTTGTGTCCTCCCTCCCTTCCTTGTGTCCTTCCTTGTGTCCATCCTTCCTTCCTTGTGTCCTTCCTTGTGTCCATCCTCCCTTCCTTGTGTCCTTCCTTGTGTCCATCCTTGTGTCCATCCTTGTGTCCTCCCTTCCTTCCTTGTGTCCTCCCTTCCTTCCTTGTGTCCTTCCTCCCTTCCTTGTGTCCTTCCTTGTGTCCATCCTTGTGTCCATCCTTCCTTCCTTGTGTCCTCCCTTCCTTCCTTGTGTCCTCCCTTCCTTCCTTGTGTCCTTCCTCCCTTCCTTGTGTCCTTCCTCCCATCCTTGTGTCCTCCCTTCCTTCCTTGTGTCCTTCCTCCCTTCCTTGTGTCCATCCTTCCTTCCTTGTGTCCTTCCTTCCTTGTGTCCTTCCTTGTGTCCATCCTTCCTTCCTTGTGTCCTTCCTTGTGTCCATCCTTGTGTCCTCCCTTCCTTCCTTGTGTCCTTCCTCCCTTCCTTGTGTCCATCCTTCCTTCCTTGTGTCCTCCTCCCTTCCTTGTGTCCTTCCTTGTGTCCATCCTTCCTTCCTTGTGTCCTTCCTTGTGTCCATCCTCCCTTCCTTGTGTCCTTCCTTGTGTCCATCCTTGTGTCCATCCTTGTGTCCTCCCTTCCTTCCTTGTGTCCTCCCTTCCTTCCTTGTGTCCTTCCTCCCTTCCTTGTGTCCTTCCTTGTGTCCATCCTTGTGTCCATCCTTCCTTCCTTGTGTCCTCCCTTCCTTCCTTGTGTCCTCCCTTCCTTCCTTGTGTCCTTCCTCCCTTCCTTGTGTCCTTCCTCCCTTCCTTGTGTCCTCCCTTCCTTCCTTGTGTCCTTCCTCCCTTCCTTGTGTCCTTCCTCCCTTCCTTCCTTGTGTCCTCCCTTCCTTCCTTGTGTCCTTCCTTGTGTCCATCCTTGTGTCCTTGTGTCCTTCCTTGTGTCCTTCCTTCCGTCCTTCCTTCCTTGTGTCCTTCCTTCCTTCCTTGTGTCCTTCCTCCCTTGTGTCCTTCCTTCCTTGTGTCCTTCCTTGTGTCCTTCCTTGTGTCCTCCCTTCCGTCCTTCCTTCCTTGTGTCCTCCCTTCCTTCCTTCCTTCCTTGTGTCCTCCCTTCCTTGTGTCCTTCCTCCCTTCCTTCCTTGTGTCCTCCCTTCCTTGTGTCGTTCCGTCCTTCCTTGTGTCCTTCCTTCCATCCTTCCTTCCTTGTGTCCTTCCTTCCATCCTTCCTTCCTTGTGTCCTCCTTCCTCCCTTCCTTCCTTGTGTCCTCCCTCCCTTCCTTCCTTCCTTCCTTGTGTCCATCCTTCCTTCCTTGTGTCCTCCCTTCCTTCCTTGTGTCTTTCTGTCCTTCCTTCCTTGTGTCCTTCCTTCCTTGTGTCCATCCTTGTGTCCTTCCTTGTGTCCTCCCTCCCTTCCTTCCTTCCCTCAGGCTCACCTCCTGTTGGACTGTGGAGACGACAACATCTGTAAACCGGACCTGAAGCTGTCGGTGAAGAGGTGGGAACCGGTTCATTACTGCAGTCTGCATGCTGGACTGATCCTAGCCGTGTGTGTGTTGTGTCTCAATGATAATAATAATAATTATAATAAACTTTATTTATACAGCATTTTCAAAATAAAGTTACAAAGTGCTTCACATGGTTGAACCAGGGTTAAAACATTTCAGGAGGCAATTTAAAATAATACAGTAATAAAATGCCATAAAATACCCAGTTATGAAAACGTAATGAAACAGATCATTTGTGATTAGATTGGGATTTGTGTCGTAATATTCACCTGAAGTGAAACACTTTCTTCAGCACGTGTTGTCGTTCTTTCGTTGCCGCAGCGACCGAGAGCAGATCTACATCGGCGACGATAACGCTCTGACTCTGGAGATCAGCGCCGAGAATCAGGGGGAGGGAGCCTACGAGGCCGAACTCCACGTCTACCCTCCACAACAGGCCGACTTCACGGGGGTCGTCCGCAGTCAGGTGACGCCACTTTAACGTCTGCTGTGAACACGAATGACTCTGCGTACGTCCTGCCGCTGTGGGACGACTCGGAGGACAGAAGCCTACAAACAGAACATCAGTGTTACAGACTCTTTATTTGCCTTTATTTGCATTAAAAGTTGTGTTTTAACGGACATTTTAAGCTGTAGAGCGAAGTAACAGAGGCCAAACTCAACATACGTGAAAGGTCGTAGAAAAGGTTTCAGTCGTAGTCACCTGGACACTGTTTTCATAATCAAGACGTTTCTCAATTGTGGAAATGGTCTGAGAACTTAGAAATTTAAGCTAATCTGTGTTGCTTAAGCCCCGCCCTCGGTGTTAATACACTGTGGTAAACTTTGGCAGGTTGAATCTCAGACCGCCATTTCTGTTTAAAGAGGGGTTTTCTTCTTTTCACAAAAATGGCTTCTTTCTGAGATTCAACTTGCCAACCGTTTACCACAGTGTATTAACACCGCGGTCTGTGTTGCTTAAGCCCCGCCCTCAGGGAGGAGTCTACCTGAGTGTCTGCTGTTTACCTGCCTAGTTTCACCTGAAACTGACCTAATAGTTTCCATGATGGCCCAGTAATCAGTAATCAGGCCTGTTGTTTTCTGGCTGCACCTCCCTCATCACTGTTAAGTACCTGATTAGCATGTGATTGGCTTGTCCACGGTGTTAATCTTCACCTCGCTGTCTTCAAATGTGCGGTTTGTAGCTTTGTAGCTCTGCAATCCTGAGTTATCAACAAAGTTAAAAGAGCCAAAAAACAGGACAAAAGGGGAACAGAACCAAGAAGGAACTGTGTCTCCATCCCTTATGTATCTGGACTGTCTGAAAAACTTAACTCGGGATCGCAGAGCGCCGTGCGTTTGCATCTAAAAGCTACAAACCGCACGTTTGAAGACGGCGAGGTGAAGATTGTAAGTAGAGAGGTTTGAGGTGGTTTGAACGGGGCGTCAAAGAAGCCATTTTTGTGAAAAAAGAAAACCCCTCTTTGAACAGAAATGGTGGTCTGAGATTCAATCTGCCCAAAGTCTATCAGAGTGTATTAACACCGTGGTCAAGCCAATCACATGCTAATCAGGTACTTAACAGTGATGAGGGAGGTGCAGCCAGAAAACAACAGGCCTGATTACCGAAACGTCTCGATTCTGAAAACAGCGTCCAGACGACTACGACTGAAACCTTTTCTACGATGGAGCACTCCTGGACGAAGGAGGGACGACGCCGTCCTGTACATGAAAGGTGTTTTTGTGATTTTTGCAGAGCTCTGTGTGTCTTATTTTGAGATTTGTTAAATCACCATGATGACGCCATTTCAAAGGTCAGAATACAGCTATAGCAGTCAGGTGGCAGCGGAGAAGGCGACGCACTTTCACAAGCATAAGTCGTGCTCAAAGGCCTGCAGGTTCGTGCAGGAGTGTTTCAGCCCAGATCGGCAGGGAGACGAGCCCAGTCCAGGTCTTTACTCGAGAGATCAAACTGTGATGCTTCTTTCTGTAAAACCAGCGTTGTGTGTGTTTTCACAGACGCTCAGCCGGCTGTCCTGCGCCTACAAGAAAGAGAACCAGACCAAGATGGTGGTGTGTGACCTGGGAAACCCCATGAAGGGAGGAACCAAGGTCAGTGATCGCTGCAACCACGTCTCGTGCTGGATTCGGCGCTTTTTAGCAGCAATAAATCAGCAGCGACAGGAGTAACGTTCATGCTAAGACGGCAGCCATGGATGCTAAACAACAGGAAGATTACTTAACTGCTGTCAATGTCAGATTTAATAAGACATTAAAATAAAAATGCGTTGTAGACGGTATACACACACGCGATATTTATACAGATTTTTAAGGGCGTTTTGTGACTTTCTGCCTGCAGGACGAACGGCTCTGTGTCCGATTCGTAAACATTAGTCATTTAACGCTGCCAGATGCTTGTTTCGTGTCCAGTAACGACGGCAGGCGGCTCCGCCACAGCAGAGGTGGCCAGCAACTTCCTACAGAGGGCCACGCCACGATGCCAGGGGCCGAACACAAACGCAGGAAATATTAGGCTCCACATAAAACGCTAATTTCTGCTTATTAAACACGTGTCAGACAGGATCTAGTGCTTAGTGTATTACACCGTCAGAGTGTGTGAGAGGGACTCACTACGTACATCTCACAGGCCCCTGGGGCCCCGTCCCCTGGGGCCTCGTCCCCTGGGGCCCCGTCCCCTGGGGCCCCGTCCCCTGGCCACCACCGACCTGGTTCTGCTCTACATGTTGGATCCTAACATGATGTTCTTCTCCTCCTGCTTTCTGATTGGTCCTTTGCTGTCTCTTTCTGTGCTGTGATTGGCCAGGTGCTGGCAGAGTTGCGGTTCAGCGTGCACCAGCTGTCGGAGGAGGACACCTCGGTCAAGTTTGACCTGCAGATAGTCAGGTACAGTCCGTCCTCGCCATCAGCCTCTCGCACCAGCCCGTCAGGCCCGGAGGACGTCACGAATCACACGCTTCCTCCTCCGAGTCATAACTTTGACTCACAGACGTGAAACACACATTTTTAGACTCAGTGTGACTTAAACTTCCCGGAATTATCACTGTCTCCGAGAACAAACGTCCGTCAGTCCGCTTAGAAATTATTTTAAAAAAATGCTTCCTATCGCTGCAGAAGCTGCCTGAGAATCCTGCTGTTTCTAAGTTTCCTTCAGTCTCGCAGTGATCCAGAGACGGCTGTCTGTCCGTCCACGGGTCCACTGCAGACAGGAGCTGCTGACTGCTGGTTCGGCTGCTCTGATGGGGACAATTTACCAAAATGTGAACAAATATCGGCTAAAACCAAACAAATATAGGCTCAAGTTGTAGCCCACAGCCAGCTCACTGACTCCATGGCAACATTATACCTATTCCTGCTTGTGTCCCCCAAAGAATTATGGGAACTGTAGTTGTAGATGATCCCTGACAAATAAATGTAATAAACCAAGCCAAACTACGTAGAAGCTCCTCGTCCTCATTCAGTGTGATACAACTTTAATGAGCCACTGAGACTTTAAACAACCCGTCGACAACTGTCCAATCAGAGCCGAGTAAATTACTCCGCTAAACGGGCCTGCGAGGGAGGAGAGAGTGTGAACAGACCCGGTCGTCACATCAGCATTCAGCAGAGCTGCTTTTCTCCTGACGCTCATTTGAATCACAAAAACCCCGAAACTCAGAGGGAAGCAGCTCCCGGACGGCAGCCTTCAGTCTGACGGCTCAGCTTCAATAGTTGCTTCATCTCGTGTCTCCGTCGCCGCGCTGCTTCAGCTCTTCTTCAAACTGAGTGAATAGAATGTAAAAATCTACATTTATTTAGCAGGAGGCATCGTGCGTTTGTGTCGCGTTGGTAGTTAGTAAACAGTGTTTCACTCGTCAAACACAAACTGAGCCCGAACACAAACAAAATGTCAGACTTTCTGCCAGTCGGGTCGAGCGTTATATATTTCAGTCTTCAGGTTGTCCGTCCGTCCGTCCGTCCCGTTGTCGTGAGCGCGATATCTCAGACGCCTCGACTCAAGGATGAACTGATTAGATTAATTTGGGGGTCAAAGGTCACTGTGACCTCACAAAACACGGTTTTGGCCAAGAACTGATGATCGGCTGTGGACGCTGGTCGGACGCTGAACAGGTGACACTTTTGACCCAAAGGTCAAAGGTCACTGTGAGCTCTGAACAGGTTTTTAGCCCAGTTGACCGGGACGACACAGAGAGTAATCAATAACTACAGCGCGGGCTTTCCTCCGTCTCGTCCGTTCTGCCTTTCACTTCCTGCCTCGCTCTGAATTTGGAGCGTCATCGGAATCACGTGACCGCAAACAACGAATCGGAGCGCGCCTGGAAACTGCAGCCTGATTGGTTGGCGCAAAAGCTCCGAAATAATCTGCCTGTCCTCGTGCGTTTGTGTTTTTCAAAGCAAAGCTTGTTTCTTTTCCATAAATGTCATTAATATTTGAAACTACGTGGCCGACATGTGGCGCTCCACCTGTTTGAGATATATATATATATATATATATATATATATATATATATATATATATATATATATATATATATATATATATATATAATTCTGTATTTCTGAATCTTTTTGTTTAGTTAATTTGTTTTTTTATCATGTGGAGATAATAAATGATGTTTGTGTTTCAGTTCTAACCAGTTCAACAACATCAGTCCTCGAGTCTCCACCGTCACCAAGCTGGCTGTCCTCGCTAAAGTCTCCATCAGAGGGTAACACACACACACACACACACACACACACACACACACACACACAGTTGTATAAATGTCGTGAAGATAATATAAAGTTGTGTTTTACAAACGCAGAGATTTCCAGCGTGCGTGCAGCCGAGGCAGCGGCTCTGACAGCGAACCAGAGCAGCAGCTGATGGTTCGCCAGCAGCGACTCGTACAAGTAGTCACGTGACCCGTTGTTGATATAAAAATGTAGATTATAGCAGCTTGAAGGCTTTAACGAAAGGCAAATACCTTCAAATATCTTAATGAAATCAGAAATATACTTACCTGTATATCAGAATCAGAAATCCTTTATTGATCCCCGAAGTGTCAGCGCACACAGGAGGAAGTACTAGCAAACAATATGATGCACTATAAAACTATAAAACAGGTCAGAACATAAATGAAGTACCAGGTGGGTTTACCTGTTGATGATAATACAGTATAATAATGCAATGTAATAAAATAAGTAATAAGTAGTGGTGCAACAGCAGTAATGGAGGAATTAATAATAAATAGGAAAACTAAATATTGCACAGTTATTCAAGTATTGCAGAGATGTTATTGATCAGTGTCCAGTTTAGTGACTTCGGGTCAAACAGACTGACACTTAGAGGGAGGAGTTAAAGAGTCTGATGGCCACAGGCAGGAATGACTTCCTGTGGCGCTCTGTGGTGCATTGTGGGGGGATGAGTCTTCCGCTGAAGGCGCTCCCTTGTTTGACCAGCACGTCATGGAGCGGGTGGGAGACGCTGTCCAAGATGGCGTGTAGTTTGGCCAGCGTCCTCCTCTCTGACACCACCGCCAGAGAGTCCAGCTCCGCCCCCACGATGTCACCGGCCTTACGGATCAGTCTGTTGGCGTCCGCTGCCCTCGGCCTGCTGCCCCAGCATGCATTACCAACACATATTCACAAAGTTTACAAAACGCTTGGCACAAAACGTTCAGATATACAGTATTTTGTATTTTCTGTGTGTGTGTGTGTGTTTTCCCAGGACTTCGTCTCCCGGCCAGGTGCTGCTTCCCATCGCCAACTGGAAACCAAAACAGCCTCCCGCGGTCGGAGACGACATCGGACCACAAATAGTTCATGTGTACGAGGTACGCGCAGACGTATGCGCAGATATACAGTACACGTATCTATCTGCATGTACTGTATATCTGTATATCTTAGATATGAGGCTTGTCCTGCGCTGATGTGCCGACACAGGAAGCTGCTGCGTGACGCCGGAGCCAGGTCTCGGTTTTTGTTGGTTTTCTTCGTCAGTCTGTCGCGTGTGAAGCGTCCACTTTGGACGTTTGCAGAGCGCGCTGACGAAATGCGGCTCGAGGTTAAAATCCGGTCGCTCCCAAACGAGTCGCGTCTGCAAAGAGGCGGAAATGACGGACAGCAGGAAAGCGGCGGCGGTGGTTCGGCACGTCAGTGTTTGAAGCGGCAATCGCTAACGAGATGAATGCTCCTCTCAGCTCCTGAACAGCGGGCCCAGTACAATCAGCAAGGCGGCGCTGGAGGTCGAATGGCCGTACCAGTTCAAGAACGGCTCGCTGCTCTACATCACCAGCTACGAGACCGAGGGGCCCATCAACTGCACCACCGACATGGAGATCAACCCGCTCAACGTCTCGGTGAGAAGCACGCACACACACGTGCACGCACACACACACCCGTGCACACGCACACACAGGCAGGACAGAGGCTCCGCCCTCAGCTGTTCTCATTAACGGCATCTGATCGATCGAAGCTGCCAGTGTCTCCGTGAGCTCTCTGATTCCACTCATTGGATCAGTAGAGTCGGCGCTGCTTACTTCCTGCGTGCTGCCCTCAGGTGAGAGGGTCAGGCGCTCCGTAGCCGCCTGCGGCATTAAAGGCGCTTCTTTCCACCTCCGGTTAAATTTAAGGGGGAAATGTTGTTCTAATACCAAAGAAGAAGATCAGAAAAAAGTTTTATGATTAATTATCTGCATTTGTGTGTGTGCGTGTGTGTGTGTGTGCGTGCGTGCGTGTGTGTGTGTGCGTGTGTGTGTGCGTGTGTGTGTGGTGCGTGTGTGTGGTGTGTGTGCGTGCATGCATGCGTGTGTGTGTGTGTGTGGTGTGTGTGCATGCGTGCGTGTGTGTGTGTGTGTGTGTGGTGTGTGTGTGGCGTGTGTGTGTGCGTGCGTGTGTGTGTGTGCGTGTGTGTGTGTGTCAGAACCCGTTGTCCTCAGTGAAGAACACCAGCGGGGTTCCACCCAGAGAACGAGAGACGGAGGGACGGAACCGCCAGAAGAGAGACCTGGAGTCAAGAGACGCACAGAGCGACCTGCAAACACTGGTACACACACACACGCACGCACGCACACACACACCTGCAGGTTTAATTCACCTCAGCTGCCGCTGCACGTGTTTGCCGTGTTTCTCTGAGAGTCTCCGTCCTGCGGATCAGATCAGATCCTGAACCTCAGCACAGTTCAGTCCGCTGTTGTCGGACATGAACGCTAAAGGCCCGGTCGCACCGGAAGGTGTCGCAGTGAAGTTCACCCGTGTGTCTACTGATGCAGGCGAGCTAACATGCTAACATGCTAGCCGGCCGGGGACAGTCGGAGTCTCTGGGCTTCTTTGTGTTTTCTCACCCTTTCACTCAACGAAGAGTTAATAAAGGCTCTCGGGCCAGCAGCCGGTACTTATAGCATCGACCACTTCCTGCTCTGACAGAGGAGCTTCGCTTACACTGGACGGTGACGCTAATCACTGATAGCTTCCTCCACCTCGGACTGTGCGGCTCCCCGTCCAATCAGAGCGCAGCTCTGTCGGGGCGGCTTGCTGTTGGTGAACGGGGTTGACTCTCGTGTCAAAGCCGATGCTAGTGAACACACCGAGCCAGTGCCGCTGCTAGCCATTTTGGTGCCCTAAGCATAATTCCTTTATGATGCGCATTACGATTAGCAGCAGCACATTTCCCGTATTTAGGAATGATTAAACATGGACTTACCTGAAAGTGATGCACGGGCATCATCTCGCAGTTTCTTCTTCTTTCGTTTCTCAGCACCCGACTCCTGCTGTCTTTTCGGAGCCATGCTCAAATCTGTCAAACTGCGTCAGGCAGGCGCCCGCGCGAACAACCGGAACGGACCATCCGGCACGGGGCGGACTAGACTAGAGCAATTATTAAATATCTTTCTTGTTCCCCCTTTTCTGTTACATGTACATGGCTCAAATGTGCCTAATATTTCTACAGGCTAATGAAATAATACCGGCATTTAAAAAAAAAAATGTATTAGGCTATTTTTGGTGCCCCCCCTCAGCACTTGGTGCCCTACGCACAGTGCGTGATGCGCGTGGTGGGAGCGGCGGCGCTGCACCGAGCGCAGCGATTCCATTGAAATCAGTTCTAAATGCCGGTGCGACCGGGACCGTCCCGTCCAGGGGAGGCCGCCGTGTCGCGTTGGTGTGAGTCTGTCTGCGGCAGTCCGTAATTATAACACACCTGTCTGTGCAGCAAGAGATGAAACCATAACCAACGTCATGTTAACGAGTGTGTGTGTGTGTGTGTGTGTGTGTGTGTGTAGGACTGCACCACAGCTGACTGTCTGCGGCTGAAATGTCAGGTCGGTCGCCTGGAGAGGACGAAGAACGCCATCCTCTTCATCTACTCCAGACTGGCTGTCGACAGCTTCCTCAGGGTAAACAAACAAACAAACGTCCTACCTTTTTAGCGGCGGGCACATCACTGAAGTCGGTATCGCAACATTGAAAGGAAAGATGTCGAGATGGTTATATCAGAAAGAAACTCTTCACGCATGTTAAACTTATATTCAGTGTCTCTTTCTGTATTTCACTACAGTTTGCTTAGACTCATTTATTACAATTAATTTGGTAAAAACGTTCTGGGCCCCGTTTCCCGAAAACCATCGATCCTTAGGAGATAAAGTTTCGCCCCAACGAGCAGCACGTAGGAAATACGCTCATTCTCATGTCTGTACGCTACATGTGGAGCTGCAGACGGCTAGCTTAGCTTAGCATAATCAGGATCAAAATCAGAAACGGGTTTATTGCCAAGTAGCTTTTCACATACAAGGAATTCGCCTCGTTGCTCTGGTGCACAACAGTCAGAAATATTCAAAGTAATAGAAAATGCAAGGACCACAGAAGAAGTTAAGCAAACATGAATATAAATGAACAATATGTGCAAACAGGATGTAGTCTTGCACGACGTTTAAGACGTTAAAAGATCAACAAAACATCGACTGAAGAGTGTTCACGGTATAAAGAAAATGTGCAGCGTGTAAATAACAGTCGAAACATTTGCGTTAATGTTAACATGCGCGAGTTCACCGAGGCTCACGTTAGATAAAGGTTCTGTGCAAAGGTGACGACACCGCATTCATTGACGCGCTACAGCTCGTTGGTTTAATCTGTGGAAAAACAACAGTCTGCTGTTTTCTGGTCTTTGGCCAGGACCAGTAGCCTCCTGGAGTCTCCGCCGGTTGCCCGGCAACTGGTCCCAGGTTTCGGTTTTTGTACAGATTTCAAATAAACGTCCATAAAGACGCTCCTCCTAGCTGCAGAACCTGCCTGAGAATCCTGCTGTTTCTGAGTCTCCTTCAGTCTCGCAGTGATCCAGAGACGGCGGTCTGTCCGTCCACGGGTCCACTGCAGACAGGAGCTGCTGACTGCTGGTTCGGCTGCTCTGACGGGACAGTCTGACTACACGTCAACACATACAGGCTGAATATTGTCAAACTCAGGGCCCAGATGTCTAGTAGTAGCTACCATTTATTTACAGAGAGAGCTCCTTTTTCCAGCCCCGTTCTTTCATATTTGGACATGATGGGAGATTTGTCATGTGACTCTTTGTTTGTTTTGTTTTTTTCAGACTGAGAATCAGAATCGTTCGTATGTGGTTCGATCTTCAGGCTCCTTCACTGTCATCGAGATGCCGTACAAGAACCTGGTGTCGGATCTACCGTCCAATAGTACTACTGTAAGACACACACACACACACACACACACACACACGAAGACAAGTCATCAGCATACAGTAGAATAACAGCTGCAGCACTTCTACACTAGCAGATTGATCACGGTGGTGTCTGGAGTTCAAATAAACAGAAAATAATACTGCTTATAAATGCTAAATACGGGGAGGTTAAAGTAAAGTGTTACCGGTTGACTTTGATAAGTGAATTCGCGCCGTTGACCAATAGCAAACCATCTTGACGGAGCTGAGCTCTGAGTGGACGGAGAGCTGGAGAGTCCAAAATGGAGGAAGCTGTCTGAGCTCATTAGCTGAGTGCCGTCATCCGGTTTTATTGAGCTGTTGTGACTGACTAGAGCTGGCGTGTTTCTGGCTGGCCGGTGTGTTAGCGGTTAGCTCGCCAGCTACACCGACTGGCCGTGTGAGTCGTCACTACGTCACCGAGCTGCTACAACCAAACATCTCATGAGCGTTAACACACGTTAGCTAATGTAGCTCATGTTTTGTTGCAGGAGGAGACGGAGGCACAATGCAAAAACCACCTGGAAATAAACAAACGTTTAACAGCACATAACTCAAACAGTGTGGGATGCATAAAACTGAAGCAGGACAGGATAAAAACTCTTTATTTTAAAGTATTTCCAGATTTAATTATAGTAACATTACTCATTGTTCCAGTTGTACACATTTACTAAAATACGTGTAACCCTTTTGCCAACCAGCTCGTTAGTAACAAGGAATAACTACAGTATATAGACTCCTTTAACTTCCAAATTTAACACTGGCAAAAGAGACATCCCGATGTATAAAACCTTTGTCTAGGGTAAAAGTATGATTCTAGCTTCAAATTAAATGAGAGGATTCTCAGGTATAATAATTTATAATTAGTTAAAAACAGGTAGCTCTAAATGTAATTACCTTGTGGTTATTTTCCTTTTACAGTGTTGATTTTACAGTGTACAAATGCCAGACTCACACAGTGGATACGTTTTATGCTTTTATATTGAAAAGGTTCAGTTTTAAATCAAATATATTCACTATAAGAAATTCCCCCGACATAAATTATTTACCAGTCATTCCCGCCACGAGTGCACTCGATTTTGAGTCAGCAAGCTTGCGTTTCGTTGGCGCGCGTTGGAGCTCAAATCCCTTTGTAATAGTGTTGAATAATCCTACCAGTCTGCAGTTCACCGTTACGGCCAAAAAAAAAGGAAGGAAGCACATCGATGAGACGGGCACACGGGATCCGCTCTCCTGGCTGTCGTCCTCAACGCAGGCGAGTGCGGGATCGTCCGGTGACCACGCCGCCGCCGTCTCTCTGTCCCGACTGGTTCCGAGGTGAATTAGCAAAGACACGGTGCTAGCAACTTTAGCTTAGCTCTTCCAGCTCATCCTTTAGAAAACTATTTAAACTCGCCCCAGGCTGCACGAGTCGTCTGCGAGTCCTCCGCAGTCCTCCGAAACAAGGGGAAGTTTTCTAAGTGTGCTGAAGCGCGGCTTTTAAACACTTTTCCTAGGTTTTGCGAGGATGTGTAATGTGCGGCCACGGTCACCGCTGCTCCGTCCTTCCCGCTTCTCGGGTGGTGTTTTTTTCTCCCTCTCTACGCTCTGGTGTTGCGTCATTACGTACACTCCAGTAAATCAAATAATAACAAAACAAACATTACTGGGTTTCTTTCCTATTGAATAAACTATGAATTCTTATTCTATTTACAAACTTTTAACACTATGCAAATGCATATTTTAACTGTATAATAAACAATGAAATTATTCATCACAAATGAAATTACAACGCCTCAATGCAATTATAATAATGAAATGGTATACATTCTCGTAAATAATAAAACACAAAATACCCTGATATACTAAATAATCAGGTTATTACATACGTATTAATTATTTCTGTGTTTATGGAACCACAGTTTGCTAAGTGTACAACATGTGAACGTTGTTATTTTTGGGTTTGTTGTCATGCAGATCCTTTGTTGTGTTCTGCCGTTGCCGGTGTAAAAGCTGTCCGTACGTAAACGTGTGTGTGTGTGTTTTCAGGTGAGCGTGTCGGTGTTGTGGGTGGCGGACGCTCCTCAGCCCGTACCTGGCTGGGTGGTGGCTCTGGCTGTCCTGGCAGGACTGCTGCTGCTGGCGCTGCTCATCTTCATCATGTACAAGGTGAGGCGCGATGAGGCTGACGCACACACACAGAGTCCGTCTGTTGAAGCTAAATGTCCTCGAGTGATGTCACTTGAGTCAGCGTCGGTCTGAAGACGGACGAAGTCAGAAAGCAGCTGCTGCTCATCTCCGCTGCAGGCTACGTTAGCCGCTGCTAGTGACTGCACGTGTTTTACAGCAGTATAAAGCGTCGGTCGGAGCTGAAGACTACGAGTCTGACAGTGAAACAAATCTGTCGGTGTGGAGTTAGAAAGCTCAGCAGACCTCTGCAGCTGCTGCACGCTACGTTAGCCGCTGCTAGCATAGCACGCTGACCGAACTGTCCGCCGTCTAGATGCATTGTGGGTAATGTAGGCAGGTTTTGACAAAGAAGAAGAATGTGGGGAATATAAAATGATTATCTCCGGTTCTGCTGCAGCGATTTAGATCCTTTTATTTTTTTTTTAAACTGTCCATCGTGAGTCTGACAGTGTCGCAGGAGCGATGATAAATCTGGAGACTCTTAAGATGAAGGACTAAAGCCCCAGTGGTCTAAGGTCCAAACCACATAAGCCGTTTATTGGATTAAATGTATTTCTTCAGAAGACAGTGCTGTCCTTCATCAGTCATCTGTGTATTTGCTGCTGCTGATGTTTGAGTGGATGTAAACGGCAGAACGTTTCCCTCTAGACTCCATGATGTTTGCAGGAAATAGAGTTCAGGTTGATAAAGACAAACATCAGCAGCTCCACTACTAAATCTTCTTCTCCTCCTCCTCTTCAGTTGGGTTTCTTTAAGCGAGTCCGCCCCCCGCAGGAGGACTGCACTGAGAAGGAGCAGCTGCAGCCGGAGGAGAACGGCAACACTGACACCTAGAGGCCAAACTCTGTCTGTACAGAGCGCTTCAGGGTAAAATGGCCGTTAGGAGAATTTCACTGTTTTCACTGCTGAATGGCAGATAATGGTACTGGTTTAATTTTTAATAAGGTTGTTGTTGTTTTGTTTTTCTTTTTTTTACTAATCATGTTCTGTTTGTGCCAAAAGAGACGCTCCACCTGAGTTTACACTGGTCACAGATGAAATCCTCAAAGTCTCCTCACGTATTCATGTTTCAGAGTTAAAGGAATAGTTCGGCATTTTGGGAACGTACTCGCTTTCTCTCTGAGAGACGTTCACACTAAATCCACCTACCAGCAGCTCTAACGCTCACCTGACATCTCGCGCCATCAGTCTTCTCATCGAACTCTCGGAAAGAATAGTTCCCCGACTGTCGAACCGCTGCTTTAACACGATGGCCGAGGTCTCTGAAGGTTTCAGCGACGTGCAAATGAGGCAGTAGCGTCGTTTTATTCCGGAGATGCGAGGCTTTCGTCGGCACCGCAGCTTGTGGACTTGGGCCTGATATTTAATTTGCAAAATGATTGATGAACTGTATCTGTGCTCGTCGCCCAGGAAGTCCAGAACTGCTGATAAATTCAAGTCAACCTGCCCCGATCGACCACGCTGCGTTTGTACAGAACGGCTAACGGAAGTGTTGACTGTGGAGGCTCACAGGTTAGCCGCGGCGGTATCTCCGCTAGCTTCCTCCGTGTGAAACGCTAACATCAATAACAACAAACAGCGGTTTCAAAATCCCACAGAATCAACTGAACAAGAAAAGGCAGAAGAAAAAAAATAAAAACACCAGAAACCGAGCGACGTTATTCTGCAGATGAACAAACGCCGGCGCTAGCTAGTGGCAATGAAGTGATGAAGCAGAGGATCGTGGGTACAACAGTCACCGCAGCCTTTAACCTTCTGAATTAGAGCGACGTGATTAATTGTGTTTGTCAGCCAGCAATAATGCAGCGATACGAACTTTTGATTTGAAGTGTGAACAGCGAGCAATAAGTGAAATAGGAAGTGGCTGATTAGCCGCTTTCAGGTCTGTATTTTTGGATAAAGGTGGTTTAATTTGCTAAGATATGGGACGATACGGAGTGTGTGTGTGTGGGGAAGCTGGTTCGAGTCATTGCTGCTCCGCTTTGGGACGCTGGTTTGGTGTTTTTCGGGAATTTTGTTCGTATTTTCTACAAAACGACGACGATGATGAGAACAAAAGAGTGTCCAGTTCATTTCAACACGATCAAAGAAATTGTTTTGCAAAGTTTGTTGTTTTTTTTTTGGTTTTTTTTGCTCAGAAAATTATGTTTTTTTTCTGGAAAATCAATGCAAGTGATTTTATAATGCGTGATTTATAATTTGCCTTGTAAAATTGACCGTTCGCTAAACCCCTCCCCCTGAACAGCGATGTCCAATCGTAGCCAGGCGCGACATGTCTGTCAGGATTCGTGTTTCGTCACTTGTTGAAGCGCTGCACATGGAGCATTTTGAAAGTGTAAAAAAAAAAATTAAACATTGTGTTTATCTGCTCTAACTTAGCTGTAATCGTTAGCATGTCTGGCTAGCTAGCTTAGGCCAAGAGTTAGCATATCATTAGCTGACTGCATTAGTTTGTGGGGTTACAGGTTATTTAAAAACGTCCCGTTAGCAACTAGCGCATGCATTGCGTAGTATTCTGTCACCGTGTGTCCTGGATGCTATCAGAGTTTAAGCTAACGTTAGCGGCTCTGTCCCGCTCTTTATTGAATTTGAGGTAGTTCACACTCCAGAAACGCCAGCTAACGTTACCTGAGACAGTTTGTCAAACACGTCAGCGAGTCCTCGTCCTGGAAGACTTTTCTCTCGTCAGTAAGAACATTTTATTTCCGCAGCACCTTTCGAGATCAGACGTCACAAAGTGCTTCGCAATAAAAACAAAAACAAAAGAAAGACGTATAATAGAGACACGATTATAGAAATAATGAATAGAATAGAGATAAAAAGAAATAATAAGTAAAACTAAACAAAGGAAAATGTGAACAGACGGGTCTCGAGCTGCTGTAAAAGAAGTTCAACGGCAGACAAACGGGGTGATGTTAGAAACTAGCTCTACACCGCGATGCACGAGCAGAGCTGTTTGTTAGCTTCTTACCTGTTAGCTTCTTACCTGTTAGCTTTAGCCTCGGTGTGTAAGCACGATATCACGCAGGCGTCAGTATTTGAGATCAATGTTAAAACGACTCGGCTGGAAACGTTAAAGTCAGCTAGAGGCCGCGTGCGTCTTCAGGCAACTCGAGAGCGCTAACGTTAGCTTAATTAGCCAGCTAGCTACAGCTGATAAAGTCTGTCTGGAAATGAGAATCTGCTTTTGTCTTTACTTCTGTCAGAAATCGAGGATCGCCGATTTAAAGCTGCCGCTTAGTATCGTTTCAAACCTTACGTGGCGTAGCAACAGTAACTAAGGAGGGCGGGGCTTAACAAACGGTCAGTTAGCTACAGTTATAACTTTCCCGCCCTGCACTGAGGCTTCTTCGCTCTTCCACCTGTTACGATTTTTTTTTAAATAGTAGTATTTTTCCTCAGAGTCGGCAGCTTTGCTGAGAACGGATACGCGACGTAGTGTTTGCGAGTGCGTGAGAGTGTGTGAATATATATAATAATAAAAAAACAAAACACGTTGCTATGAATTTACCCATATTGGGTTTGCATCTTGATTAATGTTTTAAGGTTGATGATTATTCTTAAAAATCTATTAATCCAATCAACAATCACAGTGAAATAACTCCACTGCTTTCGTGTCCGTCGGCCCTGTGAAGACCCTCCGCCGCCGCCGCCGCCATCATTTTGTTAGCACGGCGTGCTAACACTGTTAGCAGACGTTAGGGATGAGAAGAGCACAGAGGAAACAGAAACGTTGTCGGGGGTCTTTAAGTCTGCTGCATTTTTAAAAGGTAATAAATGGTTTCAGAGGCATCCGTGCGTCCCACATCTGGCGAGGGAGATGCTAAGTGGCGACGGAGCGGCTCGCTGCGCCGTTTAAAGCCTTTAGCGAAGATTTTTTTCTAACAGCATCGGTGTTTGAACTAGACTAGCGGGAAGCTTTTCGCTCGTCGCCAGGGTTCAGCAGGACTGACGTCACTTCACTTTCATCTCGGGTCGCTTCAAAATATTCACGCGAGCTGCGATTTACTGGAACGCTATTACTTATCCAAAAGGTTCGGGAAAGTCTGAGAACTGAAAACAGAATCAGTCTGACGTCAGTCCTGCTGTCTGTCTGTTGTGTTTGAGGGACTTTAACTGTTTTATATTTAATACCACTGTCTTTCTTTCTGCCATGAGAAAATATGGACTATTTTTGATGTATGTATTCTTTCACCTAGAGAATAAGAATTAATAATTTCATAAGATGATTTCACCTCTTGAGCTGAAATAAACTGATTTGTTCACATTTTATTAAAGTGTTTTTGTCTTTGTTATTTTTAACTAAATGATTTGAAAAAATGAGCTAGAAGTTACAGATAGATGCTAACGATACAGTCCGCTCATGGATCAGTACGACGAGTCCTAATTTACATCAGTTCCTTTACAAGAAGGTTTTTATTTCCACAAATCTAAAGAATAAGCCGTCTGAAACCACGCTAGCTGCTCTGTGCGATAAATGCTAACGTTTTAGCAGCTATAATGTTACCATGCTCACCATGTTAGGTTAGCATGCTAACACTAGCTAGTTAGCAGTGAACACAGAGCGCAGCTGAGGCTGATGGGAGCGTCTGCAGGTGTTTGGTCAGAAAGTGTCGGGACACGTTAACGTGTCGACCTGATGGTGGCGCTGATTTGAAGATGTTAGCATGCTAACACGCTAAGTTATGATTGTGAACATACTGTGGGCGACGTCACTCCTCCAGTTTCCCACGCTCACTTTCATTTTATGTACTAGTGTTTTCCGTATTAGTGGTAAGACTTTCTGCTACGTCCAGCAGAGACTCTGGAATCTGGTTCTCGACTCCGTAACCAAAATGTCACCAGCATAAAGATCCTTGCATCCACGGCGAGCTGATCTGGACGTATTAGCCCGTCAGCGAAGACTGCAGCCCGGCACGAATACAGCGCTTTTATCCATTTACAAAAAAAAAATAAAAAAACATCACCAAACCTGAATTTTGACAGCGCCGCAGGTAAGAAACGGTTAGCTAGCCTCGGTGCTAATAGCTTGGACAGTTGGCGTTTTTTTTTTTTTGGTACACGTGATGTCGTAGCTTCAGCAATGCTTTTCGTTTGAGGCTGTTAAAAAAATATATATATCGGCAGCAACAGAAAACACCTCAGATTTTTCCTTTAAAACATTTATTCTGTTGTGACCAGAACAACATCGTGAAAGGGCGCGACACCGGCAGTCGTTTCCTGCTTCCCTCTGATTGGTCAGCGCGTCAGTAGGAAGCTGAGGTCACTGCCCGGGTCGTACTCCACTGAGGGCTTTCCCCTGAAACGCACAGAAACACAGTCAGGATGACGACTGTTACTGGTGTTACTGGTGTGCTTTCAGGTTCAGGTACAGGTTCAGGTTCAGGTACAGGTACAGGTGTGTGTTGTACCTGGTGAAGAGCCTGGCCTTGGTGCTTCCCAGCAGTGTTGCTTTGTTTCCCTCCACCAGCAGCATGGATCCCTCCCTCAGACCCTGAAAAGGCACAAAATTACCGTAAGTGCTCTAATAAAAGCAGCTGTTTCACCTTCTCGGCAGGATGGCTGACGTGGTAAATTCAGGATAATGTACTTTTCCACAGCTCTAATTCCATCATTACAACAATAGCGGCGTTATTGTGTTTGCTAATCCCCGCGCAGATACAGTTTAAAATGATAACGGAGGCACGTTTAACACTGAACGTTTTGAAACGATGGCAAAAACAAAAGCAGCTTCTCGTGTGTAGTTGGTGACGGTCAATTGTGCTGAAATGACAACTGTCACTGGCAGATTCTATAGCTGTAGCTAGCTAGCTAGCTAATTAAGCTAATGTTAACTCCATAAATTGATTTAAAACTGTCTCTAGCTGACTCTTTAGCTTGTTTTAAAATCGGTTAGCTGAGAGAATCAGTCTGTTAACATGATATCATGCTAACAGACTGAGGCTAAAGCTAACAGGTCCCAGCTCATGATATCATGCTAACAGACTGAGGCTAAAGCTAACAGGTCCCAGCTCATGATATCATGCTAACAGACTGAGGCTAAAGCTAAAAGGTCCCAGCTCATGATATCATGCTAACAGACTGAGGCTAAAGCTAACAGGTCCCAGGTTCTATCATGCTAAAAGACTGAGGCTAAAGCTAACAGGTCCCAGGTTATGATATCATGCTAACAGACTGAGGCTAAAGCTAACAGGTCCCAGGTTCTATCATGCTAACAGACTGAGGCTAAAGCTAACAGGTCCCAGGTCATGATATCATGCTAACAGACTGAGGCTAAAGCTAACAGGTCCCAGGTCATGATATCATGCTAACAGACTGAGGCTAAAGCTAACAGGTCCCAGGTTATGATATCATGCTAACAGACACCAGGTTATGATACCATGCTAACAGACTGAGGCTAAAGCTAAAAGGTCCTAGGTTAAGATATCATGCTAACAGACACCAGGTTATGATACCATGCTAACAGACTGAGGCTAAAGCTAACAGGTCCCATCTCATGATATCATGCTAACAGACTGAGGCTAAAGCTAACAGGTCCCAGGTCATGATATCATGCTAACAGACTGAGGCTAAAGCTAACAGGTCCCAGGTCATGATATCATGCTAACAGACTGAGGCTAAAGCTAACAGGTCCTAGGTTATGATATCATGCTAACAGACACCAGGTTATGATACCATGCTAACAGACTGAGGCTAAAGCTAACAGGTCCCAGGTCATGATATCATGCTAACAGACTGAGGCTAAAGCTAACAGGTCCCAGGTCATGATATCATGCTAACAGACTGAGGCTAAAGCTAACAGGTCCTAGGTTATGATATCATGCTAACAGACACCAGGTTATGATACCATGCTAACAGACTGAGGCTAAAGCTAACAGGTCCTAGGTTATGATATCATGCTAACAGACACCAGGTCATGATATCATGCTAACAGACTGAGGCTAAAGCTAACATGTCACAGGTCATGATATCATGCTAACAGACTGAGGCTAAAGCTAACAGGTCCCAGGTTATGATATCATGCTAACAGACTGAGGCTAAAGCTAACAGGTCCCATCTCATGATATCATGCTAACAGACTGAGGCTAAAGCTAACAGGTCCCAGGTCATGATATCATGCTAACAGACTGAGGCTAAAGCTAACAGGTCCCAGGTTATGATATCATGCTAACAGACTGAGGCTAAAGCTAACAGGTCCCAGGTTATGATATCATGCTAACAGACACCAGGTTATGATACCATGCTAACAGACTGAGGCTAAAGCTAAAAGGTCCTAGGTTAAGATATCATGCTAACAGACACCAGGTTATGATACCATGCTAACAGACTGAGGCTAAAGCTAACAGGTCCCATCTCATGATATCATGCTAACAGACTGAGGCTAAAGCTAACAGGTCCCAGGTCATGATATCATGCTAACAGACTGAGGCTAAAGCTAACAGGTCCCAGGTCATGATATCATGCTAACAGACTGAGGCTAAAGCTAACAGGTCCTAGGTTATGATATCATGCTAACAGACACCAGGTTATGATACCATGCTAACAGACTGAGGCTAAAGCTAACAGGTCCCAGGTCATGATATCATGCTAACAGACTGAGGCTAAAGCTAACAGGTCCCAGCTCATGATATCATGCTAACAGACTGAGGCTAAAGCTAACAGGTCACAGGTTATGATATCATGCTAACAGACACCAGGTTATGATACCATGCTAACAGACTGAGGCTAAAGCTAACAGGTCCTAGGTTATGATATCATGCTAACAGACACCAGGTCATGATATCATGCTAACAGACTGAGGCTAAAGCTAACAGGTCCCAGGTTATGATATCATGCTAACAGACTGAGGCTAAAGCTAACAGGTCCCAGGTTATGATATCATGCTAACAGACTGAGGCTAAAGCTAACAGGTCCCATCTCATGATATCATGCTAACAGACTGAGGCTAAAGCTAACAGGTCCCAGGTCATGATATCATGCTAACAGACTGAGGCTAAAGCTAACAGGTCCCAGGTTATGATATCATGCTAACAGACTGAGGCTAAAGCTAACAGGTCCCAGGTTATGATATCATGCTAACAGACTGAGGCTAAAGCTAACAGGTCCCAGGTCATGATATCATGCTAACAGACTGAGGCTAAAGCTAACAGGTCCCATCTCATGATATCATGCTAACAGACTCAGGATAAAGCTAACAGGTCCCAGCTCATGATATCATGCTAACAGACTGAGGCTAAAGCTAACAGGTCCCAGGTCATGATATCATGCTAACAGACTGAGGCTAAAGCTAACAGGTCCCAGCTCATCATCCTCAGCAGCTGATGATCCTAGTATTTATAAAAAGGGAAGAGGAGACTGCTGGTCTAACATAACCCTGTTTGGCTGATTAGCTAAACTTCTCGTTCGTATTTTAAAAAGGTAAGTTTCACTTTTAGCGCTGCAGGAGAAAAGTCTTCCAGGACGAGGACTGTCTCAGGTAACGCTGGCCGGAGCGTGAACTTCCTCAAATCAGAGCTGCTAACGTTAGCTTAAACTCCGATAGCATCCAGGATTAAAGAAGCTGAGAGTATGGCGCGGCGCTGCACTGATGGGATTAGCGCTGGAGAAATGGACATTATGCTGAATTGATAAAGACAACGAACGGGGGACATGAGGCACAAAGGCGGTCTCACCAGGACACATGGGGTATCAGGTTCTTCGTGGTACTGGGTGATCCTCTGCTCTCGGGTCTCCTGCACCACAGCAACAACACAACATCACTCACTCACTCGCTGCTCCTGTATAACAGGCATTCAGTACTTCATAGCGTCTTAGTAATAATATAAATATATATATATGTACTGATGGTACAGCAAGTTCATATTAATGGATTTTGTCACTCCTGTTATTATCTTCTATTTGGAGGATAATCATGCTCCAAGTTTTGAAACTACAGTTCCCATAATGCTTTGGGAATGCAAACAGGAAGTATCATGTTGCCATGAGCTACAACTTGCCCTGTTTTTTTCAGCCTGTATTTTTTAACCGTCCCCGTTAGAGCAGCCGAACCAGCAGTCAGCAGCTCCTGTCTGCAGTGGACCCGTGGACGGACAGACGGCCGTCTCTGGATCTCTGCGAGACTGAAGGAAACTCAGAAACAGCAGGATTCTCAGGCAGGTTCTGCAGCGGCTTTCCTCTCTGGCGTCTCAGCTGGTTTCTGGACGTGGGCGTCAAGAGATAAATAATATCTTCGTCTGAAAATGTGTGTTTCGCGTGTGTGTGTTTTAATCATTAACCCCCATCACAGACGACACAGAGCTAACCGCCAGGTAACAGAAGCGACCACAGAGACCTGGGGGGGGCGGGGTCTGATCTTTGCCGCCACGCTTCGATGGTGAACGCATGGCGGTATGACCCCCCCCACCCCAAAATAAATGTCACAAATCATGTTTTCAGAGGAGCGAATCAGCAGCCGAGCTACAATAACTAACTTCCTGTTGTTCCTCTGGCTTCATCTTGTTATTTTGATTTATTTTTATTTTTTAAGCTTATCGCGTGTTTTACTCCAGGACTTCTGCTCCGCCGCGTTCATCTGACGGCTTTAGTTACTTTTCAAATCGAGATTTTACATCAAATTATTGACATTGATATTATTCACACCTCCATCACTGCTGTGCAATATCTTAATAATCTCAATAAGCTGCACTGAACCCGACAGCACATGCACCTCTGCTCATTACTTATTACTTATATTATCACAGTGTATTATTATACTGTATTATCATCATCAACAGGTAAACCCACCTGGTACTGTATCTGACCTGTATTATAGTGTGTCATATTGTTTGCTAGTTCTTCCTCCTGTGTGCGCTGACGTGAAGACGAGCTGCTGGAACAAAGAGTTTCCCTTCGGGGATCAATAAAGTCTTTCTGATTCTGATAAAACGCGCTCAGCTGCTCTTCAGCACTGTGAACTTCCAAATCAATAACCAGCGGTGACCACGAGGGGGCGCCGTCCTCCACGGAGACACGCCGTCCTGTCCTCCGACCCCCGCCGTCCTGTAACAGGAACTAACGTTTAGGCGTGGCATGGCAGCGAGCGCGGCGTCCGGGACTCACCCCCATGTGGCGGCTGCTGAGGTCGGCGTCCAGGTAGTGCGGGTTGATGTTGAAGGGGACGAGGCCGATGGCGGAGAAGGACGGAGGGTAGACGATCGGCATGTCGTTGGTGGTGTTGATGCTGATGGTGGCCACGTTGGTGCCGGCGCTGGAGCCCATGTAGGGGACACCGTCCTGGAGGAGGAAGAGGAGGGGAGGAAGAGGAGGAGGGGAGGGAGGAGGAGGAAGAGGAGGAAGGGAGGAGGTGGGGGAGGTGTAAAGAAAAACAGGACAGGAAGGGAAGGAAGCGAGTCACGTTTCCAGTTTACGTTTGGATGGAAACGTCCCGAGCAAACAGGAAGCAGTCGCTCCATCACAGTTTTGTAGTTCGGCCATTTTGAGTCGAGACTCTGGTACAAACCTTCTCTGTACCTCATCAGCTGACGTACAGACTGACACACCTGTGCGTGTGTCTGTGTGTGTCTGTGCCCGTGTGTGTGCGTGTGCGTGTCTGTGCGTGTGTGTGTGTGTGTGTGTGTGAGTGCGTGTCTGTGCGTGTGTGTGTGTGTGCGTGTCTGTGCGTGTGTGTGTGTGTGTGTGTGTGTGTGTGTGTGAGTGAGTGTGCGTGTCTGTGTGTGTCTGTGTGTGTGTGTGCATGTGTGCGTGTGTGTGAGTGTGTGTGTGTCTGTGCGTGTGTGTCTGTGTGTGTGTGTGTGCATGTGTGTGCGTGCGTGTGTGAGTGAGTGTGTGCGTGTGTGTGTGTGTGTCTGTGTGTGTGTGTGTGTGTGCATGTGAGTGAGTGAGTGAGTGTGTGTGTGTGTGTGTGTGTGCGTGTGTGTGCGTGTGTGTGCATGTGAGTGAGTGAGTGAGTGTGTGTGTGTGTGTGTGTGTGTGTGTGTCTGTGTGTGTGTGTGTGTGTGCGTGTGTGAGTGAGTGTGTGTGTGTGTGTGTGTGCGTCACCTCGAGCACTCTCCTCCTGATCTCCGTCACCACCTGGTTGTCATAGAGACTCTTCAGCAGCCGGAAGGTGTTTCCTCCTCCTGTGAAACACACGCTGCCGTTAGACCGCAGGTCACCTGAGAACTATGGGTAACGGAGTCCGCCGTGGTGTTCGCGTCTGCAGGAGGGCAGCAGCGACTGCGCCCCGTTCGTTCCTCACCTATGAAAATGCCCTCGGCCCTCCGGACGGCGTCGACGGGGTCCGGGGCCTCGTGGAGGCCGTCCACCTCGTAACCTGCGGAGACAGCTCTCGGTGACATCTAGAGGTGTCGTTCAGCTCCAGCAAGCGTTTGGACGCGAATACAGAAATGCCAAAACTACATGGAACCTAAACGCAGAAACTACAGAAGAACCTACCCAGAGTCTTGAACTTGTCCCTGGCGGTCTTGGTGTAGGCGTCTCTGTCGTGGAGCGCGTGAGGAACGAACAGCACCCTCTTCACATCTCTGCAACACACAGAAAACAGGATCCAGTCCAGGACCCCGGTCCCGTCTGTGATTCAAGCTGTTCACTTTCAATAGATGGAGTTAGAGATTCAACATCCATCCAGCCTGCATTTTCTGTTCTATCCACACTTTAATGCCAATTAGGTCTCTCCACACCAAACTCCATTCACAAATCCGGCATTTTAATGACCGTTTAGCAGTTCATACAAACCTCCTGCAACATGACTTCAGACATTTTTAGTAAAAATATTCATCATAAACTGCTGCTTGTGACTTTAGCACGCGACCACGGATTCACACAGGATGATCCAACATGTCCACAGAGGTGTGTGTGTGTGTGTGTGTGTGTGTGTGTTATTACAGATAATAACAGCCATGTAGAACAACTTACACAGGTCATATTCTAGTCACACGTCCACACCAAACTCCACTGAAAAATCAGGCATTTTAATGATCTGATTTAATGATTTTGTAAAAAGTTAAATTACTGCCGCTTGTGACTTTAGCACGCGACCACTGATTCACACGGGATGATCCAACATGACGCGTGTTTGCTGGCGATTGTGGAAATATTAAATTGCTCGATTTTTGAAGGGAGTTCGCTGCCGCCGCGTTAAACTTACTTCCCGAAGAAGTGTGCGATGTGCTGCTGACAGTGGTCCAGGTAGCCGCTGCCGTGCAGGGTGGAGTTGGACACCAGCAGGAGTCTCCTCTTCATCTCCGGACTCAGACGCGGACTCAGCCGGAGGAACCGAAGGAGACCAGCACAAGTGCGACCGCAGCGGAGTCCACAGGTCCGGGGTCACAGGTCGGCTGAGAGTCCGCCGACAGCGGCTGTAATAAACGCTGATAACAACGCGCCGCTCGGACGCACCAGACTCCGCCTGCTTTTATGTACTTTAAACTTTACTCTCACCGAAACAAACACTTTACATCGACATTAGCTCAACTTAGTCTCGTTTCCTCCAGCGGAAACAGAACCAGCACTTCCGGCCCAATTCTTTCAGAAGAAAAGCGTCAATCGCTGCGCAGATTGCAGTACATGTCAGATGTTGTTTTTAAACCATAAAACTTTATTAATCTGAACAAATTTCCATCTCATCATGACCGAAGTGTTAGACAGCGAGAACGGAAGTCAAATCAAAGAAAGGAAACATAAACTGCAAAAGATGAAGACAATAAATAAGTACTGTAATTTAAAAAATGTAGTTTAAATGTAACATTTAATTGTGTATATATAGTTGAGCTGCAATGATTAATCGATCAGTTTATCAACAAAATGAATCGGCAAATAAGCAAACGGGTATTTTTCATCAAATGATTAATCGATAATGAAAATAATATATATAATAATATATTTGGTGGTAAAAAAAAAAAAGTTTTTCTCGTCTTTATAATTACAAAATGCCAGTTTTAGACTTTTACTCCAAACATGCAACATCACGCCAACATTTCGATTGTATTTAGCGGTTTAAGGAAGAAAAACACTTCTGAAGTTTCACTAATGTTTAAAACTTAGTTTGAAATCTGAAACAAAACACTTAAAAACTCATTCGGCGCTTTTATTTTGAAAGGGAAGCTCCACGGAACAAAATATAAACTTTTTTTTTTCAGAATAAAAGCAGAAAAATAATAAAAGATAATTCAATAAAAATGTTATAATAAAATAAGGAGTTCCGATGTTTTGGATCAAACAAACTTGTTGTTATTATTTTACATTTTAATGACAGAAAAACGAGCTTCTGAATAATTATTTTGCAGATTGATTTAATATTTTACGACGTCTCGTGATTATTTGTGTCACGTGACCAGAGTTCAGTTTGGCTGCAGTTACACCACGTGGCCTCCAGGCGGCAGCCCAGCTGAAGCGGAAAGTGAAACTACCGAACATCTTAAACGATTAATCGATCAGTCAGTTGAGTCAAAGAATTCATCCGCCACATTTCCGACACCCGATTAATCGTTCGAATCATTTTTCGTGCAAAAACGACCAACGTTTCGGGGTTCCAGCTTCTCCGACGTGGAGATCTGCTGCTTTTCTCGTCTTAAATGAAAAGTAAACTGAATAACGTCGAGCTCGTCGTGACGATAACGTAGAATAACTGTGATCAAGAAATCAATCATCCAAAATGAGCTCCAGCTCCAGCAGCAGCATCCTGCTTTCACGCGAACGCATGACGAATAATGATCTGATTTAATGATTTTGTAAAAATTAAATTACTGCCGCTTGTGACTTTAGCACGCGACCACTGATTCACACGGGATGATCCAACATGTCCACAGAGGTGTGTGTGTGTTATTACAGATAATAACAGCCATGTAGAACAACTTACACAGGTCATATTCTAGTCACACGTCCACACCAAACTCCATTCACAAATCCGGCATTTTAATGACAGAAAACGAGCTTCTGAATAATTATTTTGCAGATTGATTTAAGTTCTGCAGTTACAACAGTTGTTCTCATAAAAAGTGAAAATGGTCTGAGAACTCAGAATTTAAGCTACTCTGTGTTGCTTAAGCCCGCCCTCAGGAGGAGTCTGCCTGAGTGTCTGTTGATTAGCTAGTTTCACCTGAAACTGAGCTAATAGTTTCCATGATGGCCCAGTAATCAGTAATCAGGCCTGTTGTTTTCTGGCTGCAGTTACACCACGTGGCCTCCAGGCGGCAGCACAGCTGAAGCGGAAAGTGAAACTACCGAACATCTTAAACGATTAATCGATCAGTTTATCAACAAAATGAATCGGCAAATAAGCAAACGGGTATTTTTCATCAAATGATTAATCGATCAGTCAGTTGAGTCAAAGAATTCATCCGCCACATTTCCGACACCCGATTAATCGTTCGAATCATTTTTCGTGCAAAACGACCAACGCTTCGGGTTCCAGCTTCTCCGACGTGGAGATCTGCTGCTTTTCTCGTCTTTATAATTACAAAATGCCAGTTTTAGACTTTTACTCCAAACATGCAACATCACGCCAACATTTCGATTGTATTTAGCGGTTTAAGGAAGAAAAACACTTCTGAAGTTTCACTAATGTTTAAAACTTAGTTTGAAATCTGAAACAAAACACTTAAAAACTCATTCGGCGCTTTTATTTTGAAAGGGAATCTCCACGGAACAAAATATAAACTTTTTTTTTTCAGAATAAAAGCAGAAAAATAATAAAAGATAATTCAATAAAAATGTTATAATAAAATAAGGAGTTCTGATGTTTTGGATCAAACAAACTTGTTGTTATTATTTTACATTTTAATGACCGTTTAGCAGTTCATACAAACCTCCTGCAACATGACTTCAGACATTTTTAGTAAAAATATTCATCATAAACTGCTGCTTGTGACTTTAGCACGCGACCACGGATTCACACAGGATGATCCAACATGTCCACAGAGGTGTGTGTGTGTTATTACAGATAATAACAGCCATGTAGAACAACTTACACAGGTCATATTCTAGTCACACGTCCACACCAAACTCCACTGAAAAATCAGGCATTTTAATGACAGAAAACGAGCTTCTGAATAATTATTTTGCAGATTGATTTAAGTTCTGCAGTTACACCACGTGGCCTCCAGGCGGCAGCACAGCTGAAGCGGAAAGTGAAACTACCGAACATCTTAAACGATTAATCGATCAGTCAGTTGAGTCAAAGAATTCATCCGCCACATTTCCGACACCCGATTAATCGCTCGAATCATTTTTCGTGCAAAACGACCAACGCTTCGGGTTCCAGCTTCTCCGACGTGGAGATCTGCTGCTTTTCTCGTCTTAAATGAAAAGTAAACTGAATAACGCCGAGCTCGTCGTGACGATAACGTAGAATAACTGTGATCAAGAAATCAATCATCCAAAATGAGCTCCAGCTCCAGCAAGCGTTTGGACGCGAATACAGAAATGCCAAAACTACATGGAACCTAAACGCAGAAACTACAGAAGAACCTACCCAGAGTCTTGAACTTGTCCCTGGCGGTCTTGGTGTAGGCGTCTCTGTCGTGGAGCGCGTGAGGAACGAACAGCACCCTCTTCACATCTCTGCAACACACAGAAAACAGGATCCAGTCCAGGACCCCGGTCCCGTCTGTGATTCAAGCTGTTTACTTTCACTAGATGGAGTTAGAGACTCAACTTCCATCCAGCCTGCATTTTCTGTTCTATCCACACTTTAATGCCAATTAGGTCTCTCCACACCAAACTCCACTGAAAAATCAGGCATTTTAATGACAGAAACACGAGCTTCTGAATAATTATTTTGCAGATTGATTTAATATTTTACGACGTCTCGTGATTATTTGTGTCACGTGACCAGAGTTCAGTTTGGCTGCAGTTACACCACGTGGCCTCCAGGCGGCAGCCCAGCTGAAGCGGAAAGTGAAACTACCGAACATCTTAAACGATTAATCGATAATGAAAATAATATATATAATAATATATTTGGTGGTAAAAAAAGTTTTTCTCGTCTTAAATGAAAAGTAAACTGAATAACGCCGAGCTCGTCGTGACGATAACGTAGAATAACTGTGATCAAGAAATCAATCATCCAAAATGAGCTCCAGCTCCAGCAGCAGCATCCTGCTTTCACGCGAACGCATGACGAATAATGATCTGAAGATTTATGTAATGCTATATATATATATAAAATTATATAGTTCATCATTAGATAAGTCGGTGTCGTCCCTCATTCGTCCAGGAGTGTTTCATCGTAGAAATTTAAGCTACTCTGTGTTGCTTAAGCCCCGCCCTCAGGGAGGAGTCTGCCTGAGTGTCTGTTGATTAGCTAGTTTCACCTGAAACTGAGCTAATAGTTTCCATGATGGCCCAGTAATCAGTAATCAGGCCTGTTGTTTTCTGGCTGCACCTCCCTCATCACTGTTAAGTACCTGATTAGCATGTGATCGGCTTGACCACGGTGTTAATACACTGTGGTAAACTTTGGGCAGGTTGAATCTCAGACCACCATTTCTGTTCAAAGAGGGGTTTTCTTTTTCACAAAATGGCTTCTTTGACTCCTCTTTCAAACCAACTCTTCTCTCTGCTTAGACTCTTCACCTCGCTGTCTTCAAATGTGCGGTTTGTAGCTTTTAGATGCAAACGCACGCGCCTGCGATCCCGAGTTAAGTTTTTCAGACAGTCCAGATACATAAGGGATGGAGACACAGTTCCTTCTTGGTTCTGTTCCCTTTTGTCCTGTTTTTGGCTCTTTTAACTTTGTTGATAACTCAGGATCGAGAGCACCGTGCATTTGCATCTAAAAGCTACAAACCGCACATTTGAAGACAGCGAGGTGAAGATTAACACCGTGGACAAGCCGATCACATGCTAATCAGGTGCTTAACAGTGATGAGGGAGGTGCAGCCAGAAAACAATAGGCCTGATTACTGATTACTGGGCCATCATGGAAACTATTAGGTCAGTTTCAGGTGAAACTAGCTAATCAACAGATACTCAGGTAGACTCCTCCCTGAGGGCGGGGCTTAAGCAACACAGAGTAGCTTAAATTTCTGAGTTCTCAGACCATTTTCACAATTGAGAACGACTTCCGGATGGGAGCCGAAACGTCTCGATTCTGAAAACAGCGTCCAGACGACCACGACTGAAACCTTTTCTACCGTCATTAGATAGATTTCTCACCGTTTTACCGTTTTAAAGTAAGGTTTCTCAGTGTGTATCAGTGCTTTCACTGCAGCCGAGAAGCTGAACTCTGCCGCTTCCACCTTCGTCTCATTTCAGCGTCTCTACTCAACAATCAACCTTTCACTCACTTTACGTTGGAGAGTTTCTGTTCGACACTACATTTCATTTCGTGTTTTGAATGCAACAGGTGTGAACGGCAGGTGACTCTGCAGACAAGCCGGCGATTGTTCCTCTTAAAGCAGCTCTGTTAAAGTGTCTTAATGTCTTACCGTCTGCTGGAATCTGTCGGCTTGATCCTCTCAATGTGAAGACCAAAGCGTGCCCCGAAGCTTTAGGCGTCAGTTTAAATGACCTTTCGTGCTCTCGGGTCATGAGCGCGGAGGGTTCATCGTGAAATTTAAGCTACTCTGTGTTGCTTAAGCCCGCCCTCAGGAGGAGTCTGCCTGAGTGTCTGTTGATTAGCTAGTTTCACCTGAAACTGAGCTAATAGTTTCCATGATGGCCCAGTAATCAGTAATCAGGCCTGTTGTTTTCTGGCTGCACCTCCCTCATCACTGTTAAGTACCTGATTAGCATGTGATCGGCTTGACCACGGTGTTAATACACTGTGGTAAACTTTGGGCAGGTTGAATCTCAGACCACCATTTCTGTTCAAAGAGGGGTTTTCTTTTTTCACAAAAATGGCTTCTTTGACTCCTCTTTCAAACCAACTCTTCTCTCTACTTAGACTCTTCACCTCGCTGTCTTCAAATGTGCGGTTTGTAGCTTTTAGATGCAAACGCACGGCGCTCTGCGATCCCGAGTTAAGTTTTTCAGACAGTCCAGATACATAAGGGATGGAGACACAGTTCCTTCTTGGTTCTGTTCCCTTTTGTCCTGTTTTTTGGCTCTTTTAACTTTGTTGATAACTCGGGATCGCAGAGCGCCGTGCATTTGCATCTAAAAGCTACAAACCGCACATTTGAAGACAGCGAGGTGAAGATTAACACCGCGGTCAAGCCAATCACATGTTAATCAGGCACTTAACAGTGATGAGGGAGGTGCAGCCAGAAAACAATAGGCCTGATTACTGATTACTGGGCCATCATGGAAACTATTAGGTCAGTTTCAGGTGAAACTAGCTAATCAACAGATACTCAGGTAGACTCCTCCCTGAGGGCGGGGCTTAAGCAACACAGAGTAGCTTAAATTTCTGAGTTCTCAGACCATTTTCACAATTGAGAATGACTTCCGGATGGCAGCCGAAACGTCTCGATTCTGAAAACAGCGTCCAGACGACCGCGACTGAAACCTTTTCTACCGTCATTAGATAGATTTCTCACCGTTTTACCGTTTTAAAGTAAGGTTTCTCAGTGTGTATCAGTGCTTTCACTGCAGCCGAGAAGCTGAACTCTGCCGCTTCCACCGTCGTCTCATTTCAGCGTCTCTACTCAACAATCAACCTTTCACTCACTTTACGTTGGAGAGTTTCTGTTCGACACTACATTTCATTTCGTGTTTTGAATGCAACAGGTGTGAACGGCAGGTGACTCTGCAGACAAGCCGGCGATTGTTCCTCTTAAAGCAGCTCTGTTAAAGTGTCTTAATGTCTTACCGTCTGCTGGAATCTGTCGGCTTGATCCTCTCAATGTGAAGACCAAAGCGTGCCCCGAAGCTTTAGGCGTCAGTTTAAATGACCTTTCGTGCTCTCGGGTCATGAGCGCGGAGGGTTCATCGTGATGTGACTAACGAGCTGGAATAAGCCTGTTAGGGACTGAAACAACATCATAATAATAAATCTTGTGTAATGTTCATCTCTTTGCTCCCGGAACAAAACAAAACAAATCCTCGTGTAACTGAAGTCAGAAATCCTACGTGTAATAATAAAAATCTATGAGTGTTATAAAGGATAAAGCTCCACAGGGCAGCCAGGTCACTTCTGCTATGGGCTGAAGCTGTATAAATGAAATTTAATTGAATAAAAATAAATAAAAATAAACAATGTATTGGTTTGTCTGTGGTTTTGGAAATTTGGAAAACTCAAAATCACAGTTTAATAGTACTAATAATCAATAATAATCAATAATACTGGTTATGAGAGGCTTTAAGTTTAATAGTACTAATAATCAATAATATCAATAATACTGGTGGTGAGTGACTAAGTTTAATAGTACTAATAATCAATAACACTGGTTATGAGTGGCTTTGAGTTTAATAGTACTAATAATCGATAATAATCGATAACGCTGGCTGAGAGAGGCTTCCTTGCTGCGGAGCTTCCTGGCCCATGCGGAGTCCAGAGACCAGCTCCTCGGTGGAAACGGGGGCAGCAGCGGTGGGCGGGACTAAACCACATCTGGATGAAAAACATCTGGACTGCTCTCTCTCTCTCTCTGCGTACATGAGCGCCTCTCCGCTGACACCGGGGCCGAAGACCGACCGACGGACGGGACCGAACCACCGACGGACCGACTGCGTGTTCTGACTTCGCCCGCAGATGATGGCTCGGTGCTGGACGCTTTGGACCGGGATCCTCGTCCTCCTGACTGCCGGTGAGCGCTGCCTGTTCTCCGGGCTTTTCTCCTTTTTCCTCGGGGCTGTTGGTGGAGGTTCGGAGGGCCGAACACAGGGGATGGAGGAGGAGGAGGAGGAGGAGGAGGAGGGGGCGTTTTGTTTTGGAGAGGTCTGCGAGTATTCACATCCTTTATTAAGTTAAAGTGCCAATACCACAATGTACAAGTACTCCAGGACGAGTCCAAGTACTGCTTTCAAATCCTGCTTCAGTGAGAGTACACAAGTATTTTCAGCTTCATGCAGTAAAAGTTCTGGTTCTGCAGTGAAATGTCTCCTGACTGATTCTGCTTCTGTCTGACATTATTAGATTATTAATACTGAAGCATCTAACTGCTTTATACACAGTTAACTAGTTTAAACTACTTTATACACAGTTAACTAGTTTAAACTAGTTTATATACAGTTAACTAGTTTAACTGCTTTATACACAGTTAACTAGTTTAAACTAGTTTATATACAGTTAACTAGTTTTAACTAGTTTATATACAGTTAACTAGTTTTAACTGCTTTATATACAGTTAACTAGTTTAACTGCTTTATACATAGTTAACTAGTTTAACTGCTTTATATACTGTTAGCTAGTTTAACTGCTTTATATACTGTTAGCTAGTTTTAACTACTTTATATACAGTTAACTAGTTTTAACTGCTTTATACACAGTTAACTAGTTTAAACTAGTTTATATACAGTTAACTAGTTTAACTACTTTATATACAGTTAACTAGTTTAACTGCTTTATACATAGTTAACTAGTTTAACTGCTTTATACACAGTTAGCTAGTTTAACTGCTTTATACACAGTTTACTAGTTTTAACTAGTTTATATACAGTAAACTAGTTTTAACTGCTTTATACACAGTTAACTAGTTTAACTGCTTTATACATAGTTAACTAGTTTAACTGCTTTATACACAGTTAGCTAGTTTAACTGCTTTATACACAGTTAACTAGTTTAACTGCTTTATACACAGTTAGCTAGTTTAACTGCTTTATACACAGTTAACTAGTTTAACTGCTTTATATAGTTAACTAGTTTTAACTAGTTTATATACAGTTAGTTTTAACTGCTTTATATACAGTTAGCTAGTTTAACTGCTTTATACACAGTTAACTAGTTTAACTGCTTTATATAGTTAACTAGTTTTAACTAGTTTATACACAGTTAACTAGTTTAACTGCTTTATATAGTTAACTAGTTTTAACTAGTTTATATACAGTTAACTAGTTTAACTGCTTTATATAGTTAACTAGTTTTAACTAGTTTATACACAGTTAACTAGTTTTAACTACTTTATACACAGTTAACTAGTTTTAACTACTTTATACACAGTTAGCTAGTTTTAACTGCTTTATATACAGTTAGCTAGTTTTAACTGCTTTATACACGGTTAACTAGTTTAACTGCTTTATATACGGTTAGCTAGTTTTAACTGCTTTATATACAGTTAACTAGTTTAACTGCTTTATACACAGTTAACTAGTTTTAACTGCTTTATACACAGTTAGCTAGTTTAACTGCTTTATACACAGTTAACTAGTTTAACTGCTTTATATACAGTTAACTAGTTTTAACTACTTTATACACAGTTAACTAGTTTAACTGCTTTATACACAGTTAACTAGTTTAACTGCTTTATACACAGTTAACTAGTTTTAACTACTTTATACACAGTTAACTAGTTTAACTACTTTATACACAGTTAACTAGTTTAACTGCTTTATATACAGTTAACTAGTTTTAACTACTTTATACACAGTTAACTAGTTTAACTGCTTTATACACAGTTAACTAGTTTTAACTACTTTATACACAGTTAACTAGTTTAACTGCTTTATATACAGTTAACTAGTTTAACTACTTTATATACAGTTAGCTAGTTTTAACTGCTTTATATACAGTTAGCTGGTTTTAACTGCTTTATATACAGTTAGCTAGCTGTTTAAGCTGAATAAACTCTTTAACCCCCCCTCTGAATACTTCTTCCACCACTGCTGTTGACACACATTAAACTGGTGATTTGGTAACACAAAGGTTTACGTCCTCCATTAATTTTTTGGAAAGTTCAGTGAGCGAGTATCCAGATCTTTAAAACTGGAGTAGTTAACATGCTAACACTCACTTCTTCTTCTGCTAAACACATTTTTATGTTTATTGATGCATTCGCTAAGCTCTGTGAGGCTGTACTGAGGACAGCGGTGCTTTGAGCTAAATGCTAATGTCAGCCTGCTAACATGCTGATGTTTAGCACATATAATGTTTACCACGTCCACCGCCTTAGGTTAGCTTGTTAGCATGCTAACACTAGCTAGTTAGCAGTGAACACAGAGTGCAGCTGAGGCTGATGGGAACGCCATCAGCTCTGCAGGTGTTTGGTCAGAAACCAAAGTGTCGGACGCGTTAACGTGTCGACCTGATGGTGGCGCTAGATGGAAAGTCAGAGGATCAGCAGAGTGATTACAGTTCATCCTGAGGGGAGCGTGAACGATGAAGCACGTCTCATCACAGTCCAGCTGCTGCCAGTGTTTCGGTCTGGACCGACGTGGAGGAACGGCAGATCCTCTGACTTTCCATCTAGCGCCACCATCATTGTGAGCATGTTAGCGTTCTGATGTTAGCAGGTGTTAGCATTTAGCTCAAAGCCCCGCTGTGCCTGTATACGGCCTCACAGAGCTGCTAGCATAGCTGCAGACTCTCAGTCTGGTTTATTTTATACTATTCAACTGTTTTTAAAAGTGTTCTGGATCATGACTTGTTCAAAATGTCTGCCTGTCTCTCTGCCTGCCTGCCTGTCTCTCTGCCTGCCTGCCTGTCTCTCTGCCTGCCTGCCTGCCTGTCTGTCTGTCTCTCTGCCCGTCTGCCCGTCTGCCTGTCTGTCTCTCTGTCTGCCTGTCTGTCTCTCTGCCTGCCTGTCTCTCTGTCTCTCTGCCTGCCTGTCTGTCTGCCTGAAGTGACTGAATGAATTGACAGAGTGATTAAAAAGCAACTTATTATCTCACATCTAACAAAGAGCGAGTGTATCTGAAACGTCTTATGAGTAACACACACACACACACACACACACACACACACACACACACACACACACACACTCTTGGGTCTTAAGACGCTGGCGATGACAGCGACTGGCACTGAGAGGAAGTGTGTGTGTTTGGGTGTTTGTGTGTGTGTGTGAGCATTTTATTCATACTAATGAGGACAGTGAGGTGACGCGGTGATGGCCTGATGACTCTGGCCTCACACACACACACACACACACACACACACACACACACACTAATAAATGCTAATATTTCCATTTTAAGCTACTTTCTGCTGCTACTCTGCTGCATCTCAGAGTCTGTTTCTAGATTGATATATTGATATATCGATATATTGATATATTGATACGGGTTAAACTACCAAATAGTAGCGTATTCAAAGTATTGGCAGTTAAAATGAGCTGGACCAGCTACAGCATTAACAGTAATGTGACAGTAATAATAAACGTAGTCTGTGATACAGTGGCGTTACGGCGACAGGAGCCTTTCTGCTGAGCACTTTCAGTACTTTTACTTTTTAAACCGTGAGGCGGTAGAACGCAGTAAAGTGACGACTACTTTTTTAATTTTGACTCTATCGACGCCAAATTTGGGATGCAGCATGTCGGGACTGAGATGCACGTTTCTATTACAAATGAGCAAGATCGGTCGAAAGACACGGCCCGCCATCAACCAAAACATCATCGCAAAGGGCGGGGCTTGGCGAGAAATTGGCCATAACTCATTAAGGATTTGTCCGACCATCACAAGTCTTACATCTGCAGGCCGTGTTTGGGAAGAGGCGTGCCAAAACACTGTTCCTCAAAACCCGGTGGACGGAAATTCACCAAATTTGGGGGCAAGTATTGACCAAAACCTGAAGTGCCGTATTGATTGGTGTAAGCGGGCGCGGCCTATCGCATATTTGCTCATAACTCAGAATGTCTTTGAGCGATCTTGATTAAAGCAAACTCATCTCATTCCTCCTTTCAAACCGAATCAAGCGAACTGAAGTGGCGTTGAGTCCGATCGAGCTGGTCTGAACCCCGCCCAATTTGAACTAACCCTAAGACGAACACCGCGTCTACACAGGACGCGTAGTGTTAGCAACACGTTAGCAGAGCAGCTGCTTCAGCGCAGTATTGAGTGTAGGTGAGGCTGTACTCGGACACAGCGGTGCTGTGAGCTAAATGTTAACATCAGAATGCTAACATGTTGATGTTTAGCACATATAATGTTCACCACATTCACCATCTTAGTTTAGCGTGTTAGCGTGCTAACATTAGCTAATCAGCAGTAAACACAGAGCGCAGCTGAGGCTGATGGGAGCGTCAGCAGCTCTGCAGGTGTTTGGTCAGAAACCAAAGTGTCGGACGCGTTAACGCGTCGACCTGATGGTGGCGCTAGATGGAAAGTCAGAGGATCAGCAGAGTGATTACAGTTCATCCTGAGGGGAGCGTGAACGATGAAGCACGTCTCATCACAGCTGTTTCAGAGTAAAGTGCCAGATTAAACAAACATCAGTGAGCTTTAGAGCTGCTGACAGGTGGTCCAAGTTACCTTCGGACAGAGCCAGGCTAGCTGTTTCCCCCTGTTTCCAGTCTTTATGCTAAGCTAAGCTAACCGGCTGCTGGCTGCAGCTTCATGTTTGCTGCAGAGACGCGAGAGAGAGAAAGTTTAAACCGGCTGAAAGCAGCAGGCGGGAAGTCTTTGGTGCTGCAGTGTGAAACTTCTGCAGCACATAAAATCAGTTTGCTTTGGACCCGATGAACACACACACACACACACACACACACACGATGATCTGTGTGTGTGTGTGTGTGTGTGTGTGTTTAAAACAAACCTGCAGCTCTGATAGGGAGGGCCTCCTCTGAGCAGCGTGGAGTGCTTAGATTTCCCATGAGCCTTTGAGGGTGGATCGCTGGATGCTAACTTGGCTCTGAACGCAGCTCACTTCTGGCTTCAATTTATTCCTGGAGGCGCACACACACACACACACACGCACACGCGCACACACACACACACACACACACACACACACACACAGAGCGTTACACAAATCTAAACACAGAGTCAGCCTCACACAAAAACATACACAACTGTTACACACATGCAGAGACTCTATTGTCTTTCACTCTCTCTCTCACGCACACACACACACACACACACACACACACACACACACACACACACACACACACACACACACACACACACACACACACACACACACACACACAGCCTGTACTGAGTCTAATTAAAATGAGCTCTTTGCTTCTGCAGCTCTTTCACTTCTCTCTTTCCTTTGTCTTCAGCTCTGTTTGGAAGAAACATCTGGAATAACTTCAGCTGTGTGTGTGTGTGTGTGTGTGTGTGTGAGTTAATGAAGTGTTGTGTGTTTTTGTGTACAATCCCGCATGTGTGTATAAAGTATATATAATTATGATGCAATGTGGTTGAGTTTGTGTGTGTAACTGAGTGCATGTTTATGCAAATATGCATTCGACACTGTGTGTTTGTGTGTGTGTTGTTTTGGTTTAACTGTCATTTCTGTCATCTGGGTCTGATCACTGCTGTTGTTATGATGTGGCAGAGCATCACACACACACACACACACACACACACACACATATGTACAGTAGATGCACAAACACACACACACACAGCCATCGTGTGTTTGTTTAGTGCGTCAGTATTTGCTGCAGCAGACTCTCGAGAGGCTGCATGCTAACAGGTTTTTGGGGGCTAACGGCTAACAGGGTACACACCCATGTCCCGCTCCACAGTCCTTCACTGTGACGCTGTACGTGGCAGAGCAGATACACAGCCATGCACAACAAAGTAAACTTTTCTTAAATCAATGTAGCGCTTTAATTACGATGCAGTCAGTTGTTGCACTTGCTCCATATTAAAGGTAGTATGACAAAATAATTAAATTCTGTATTGACCTCTGCTGTGTTAGATGCTGTATTTGCATCTTTACCACGGTGAGCTTTACTGCTTTATTTTGACTGATGTTCTGTGAGTAAATATATCGATAACAGGACGTTTTTTTTTAAATCCGAAAAAAAAAAAACCGTGCAGAGGAGGTGAGAGTGAATAGCGCGAACACAGGAAGTGTGAGCGTGTCGCGTCGCGTAGTTCGACGTCTGCAGCTTGTGATCATCTTCTCCTGCATTTGCTCAAACATCTGATCGGTTTTCTAATCTGACGTGCAGCCGACGATCATTGCGTCAGATCTCCTGCACAGCTCTGGGATCAGATGTTATAATATCAGAGTGTGTTTGTCTTTTATTACGTGTTTATAACAATATGATGCTTCTTCATCCTGAACTCAGAGTCGCAGCGGAGACTCGTCCGGTTAGAGTTATCTGCGACGGGAGCTTATTACTGTGCAGCAAGCTAATTATTCCAAAATCACGTTACCAATAAAATATAGATAATATACGTAGTTGGGTGAAAAGATGTGTTTTCATTCGTGTTGATAAACCAGGTTCCAGACTGGTTCAGTGAAGAACGTAAATAATGTTAATAACTTACAGTTTTTCTTATTCGCTTTGGTACTGTTTTCACAAGTAAGGTGTACGTTTTCAAAACTCTTGGTACAAAAATCCAAACTTGTAACGCAGCTAGTCATTCTCTCAAAACCTGGAGGAATGCTTTCAGTCCACATAATCATTGTTTCAAACACAAGATTATTGTAATATGTAATGGGAAACATTTGGTTTAATCGCCGAAACACAACCGTATGATCTTCTTTCAGTTTAGTACTTTTAACAATCAGTTCATCCGACAGCAAACAATGCAAGATACATGTTTCAAATCGGCCTTAGAAGTGCTGAAGTGAATATGCTACAGTACCATAAAAGGCAGATTACACAGTTTCACATTAATACACTTACATTACTTACATTTACATAATCTATAATTTCCAAAATATCCAATCCTATGTGTAATCAAGTGAAGGCTCAATGAAGACGTCCTCTACAATCATTTGGGCAAATTAGTTTTTATTTTTCAGATATAATTGTAACATAGGTATACTTTCTATTATGTAACTAGATGAGAACAAAACACAACATTTAGTGCACACATTACATTCACTCGGATCAAGCCTGTCTTGAGCACAATGAATGTTATCATTGTTCGAGCACCTTGGGGAAAAACCTTTTTGGCGTGACGAATCCATGCTTGACATTGGTCAACGCTGATGTCATCACATGCATCATCCGTGGCCTGAAGGAGGGTGGCGCGCTCAAGGGGTTGGCGATCACAGACCTTCCACCTCCATGCTGAAAAACATCCCTCAGTAGGGTTGAGGAAAGGAGAGTACGGAGGCAGGTAGAGTCATGAATCGAGGATGGGCCTGAAACCATGCTTGAACTACCTCTGCGTGGTGAAAGCTGACATTGTCCCACACATTTACACAGGTGACCCCTTCACCTTGGCAGGCCGGCTCAATTTCATTGAGAAACTTGATGAGATGTGCAGCATTGTAGGAGCCAAGTAATGGCCTACGTCCTACGACACCATCTTCAGAGATAGCTGCGCACATGGAGATGTTTCCTCCACGTTGTCCAGGCGCTTGGACGGCGGCCCGTTGGCCGACGATGTTCCGTTCACGGCGACGAGTTTTGGCGAGGTTAAAGCCCGCTTCATCAACAAAAGTGTACTTGTGATGGTTCACTTCAGCGTCGAGCACCATAACCCTCTAAAAAAACACATTTTGGTTAGTTCTTTTCACAGTGTTGTTCCCATATACATATGCGTCAAATAGTAACAGTAATACAATATATAGTGCTGAACCTGAACATACTCAGCCCTTAGTTGTTTCACCCGGTCATTGTTTCTCTCAAAAGGCACCAGGTAAATGTGTTTCGTTGATACCTGCTACTGTTGGTAGGCTGATGGATGCCACATTGGCAAAGGTGCCGTTGTTCTCCTCAGTTGCCTGTTTTATTTCTGACAGCCGTATATCATTCCTGGCCCTCGCCATTTCCACCACTGCCAACTCTTGCTGGTCGGTCAGCACATGGCCGCGGCCGCCACTGCGGGGTTTTCTGTCAATTCTAAGCAACAGAGTATACTGTCAATAGATCATACTGTACAAATACTGTAACATGTCTGATGAATTTACATGCATTACAATTTACTGTGAATGTAGTAATTACATTCTCCACACTTACCGGTTTTCTTGGCGAACGGTTCGGATGATTTGGATCAAATACTCGGCCTCGGTTCACCACATGATCAACGATGGTGGCCCGGACTTCATTAGAGACAACAGTTCTGCCTCCCCCTCTCTCGTGGCCAACCCTTTGATGGGCCCCATGCCCACCTCTCTGACGGATGCCTTGTCCACGAGCTCTTCCTATTCCTCGCCGTCTATCCTGCTCCATGTTGAAAGAGATTGCCAGTGTTTACACCCCCACTTTTATATCTAATGACCAACTGTGGTTACCCCTATCTGAAATCAGTTAGCAATAACGAGCGTTCATCATGCGTGGTTAATTTATATGTTCGTACAAAAACACGTTTTATTTCTGTAGTTCTCAAAATCGATATACTGTTTATTGCTGAGATGAAAATATATAGGTTTACCAAACGGTTCAGTGATTAACCATTAAGATCCGTTGGATTAAGCGTTGGTCAAATGTATTCACGCAAATTAGATGAGAAGCATATCGAAAGTATCGTGAGCATTGCACTGTGAAAGACGATTACTTCATATGAAAGGCATTTCTTTGATGACACACTGATTAGGTGTGGTGAAAAAGCGAACATGTGACTACATGTTTGAAAAGACAGACTTTTTGATGAGTTTTGTACTAACAGTTGTGAGGTTTTACCACATACTTGTGAAAATAGTACCAAAGCGAATAAAACAAACTGTAACGACCTGCATCATCTTCTGAGAAGCTGCTGCTGCAACACACAGTAAGCTAGCTGAGCTAGCTGTAAGCTAATAAACAGAGAACGTCTGCGGAGGATGTGGCGAAGTCAGGTCACATGACCTCCTCTGAAACGTGGACGAGTGTTTCCAGGTGGGAGAAATGTATCTCAGGCTGTGTGAACGGAGCAGGACGAGACTTTTTGTTACTGGTGTTTACTAAAAGCAGCAGGAAGCTAAGAGACAAAACAGGAAGTGGAACAAAACGAAGAAGTGAGCGGGCCGCGTGAGGTCGATAACAACATCACACTGCTTCCTCCTTTGCTCCCTTAAGCCGCTAGAGGGCGTTGTCAAATGTCGTTTTTGTGGATTTTCTGAAACGACTGATGCTGCGGTTTTTCTTCAGTTTCAGGAGCCTGAAGTTAACGTATCCAGGCGTCGCTCTCTCTTTCACCCCGCAGGGCTTCCTGTTGTCGTCCAGTCTTTCAGCCACCTGAGCTTCAACCTGTGTAGGTGGTGTGAGGTGTCCAGTCCGGTGTGTAGAGACAGCGTCTGCTTCAGTAACTGCACCCTGTCCTCCTTCTGCACCGTCATAGAGGAGATCTGCATCGCCATATGGTGAGTGGACTTTAATTCAAACTATACTGAGCTGTTCAGATTCAACATTTACAGTCTGCTAGTGCAGTGCCCGTTCAAAACATTCCTGTTCGGAACGGCCTCCGGTATTACTGCTTGCAGTTTTCTCGAGAACCGCTCATCCAAACACTGCGCTTCCTTGGGTCCTGAGCAATACATCTGCCATGACACGGTTGCGTCCGCCAGCAGTGCTCGAGAATACAAAAGCTCACACGAACATTGTTTGAAACGTTTGCGTTTAGCGAAACAAAACAGCAAACTTACAAGACTTTACTACAGTGTGACCTCTCCGGTTCTCTTTCTTCATCTGTTCTTGAATGTACTGTAGCGAGCGACGGAGAATGAGCTGTACCCAGCATGCCGTTCGGCAGTGTAACGGTTAACTCAATATACTACACAGTGTGTACTTCTGGCGGTAGTAACGCGCTAAGAATATAAAATGAAATATGTCCCATAGATCTCAGGAGCTCCCACTCGACACTGCACTTCCTCGGGTCCTCAGCAATACACCGGCCAAGTGTGAAGTCAGTCGGATGAATGGTTGTCTAGAAAATCAAAGGACAGACACACAGAAAGTAAGACAGACAGAGATTCCTTGGTGTCATTAGATAAGTGCAACAGACTGAAGTAGTTTGCCTTGTGGTCCAGCAGAGGGCGGCCCGATTGGCCAATCAGTAAGCTAAGCTAATCAATAAATGAAGGAGGACACTTGAGCAAAGCCGAGCTGATCAGATAATCAGGACGCAGCATCTGAGAGGCAGAGAGTGGAAGTATTTGATGATGAAGACGTATTAGCATCAAACTGTACTTAAAGTAAGACAGTGTCGTCCCTCATTCGTCCAGGAGTGTTCTATCGTAGAAAAGGTTTCAGTCGTAGTCGTCTGGACACTGTTTTCAGAATCAAGACGTTTCGGCTCCCATCCGGAAGTCATTCTCAATCACCTCATGTCAGATCAGTCTAGGTGTGTTTAAATGCAGGAATATATATATATGTATATATATATATATATATATAAATAAATATAAATATATCGTATACTGGTTTCTGAAACCTGGATAAGCTACCTGGAGTACTCCAATATAAACCAGGATACTGTGTCATGTAAACACCTGATCCAGGTTTGTAAGAATGGATCAGAAATTGAGAATGACTTCCGGATGGGAGCCGAAACGTCTTGATTCTGAAAACAGTGTCCAGATGACTACGACTGAAACCTTTTCTATGATATGATGTAAAATTATACAAGATCCAAGCAGAGTCACTGCTCAGAGCCAAGAAACTCAGTAAAACCACAACTTATCGTTTTTACTCTTCAGTTTTTGTACACATGAAACAAACATGAAATGTAACATGTTATAACGTGACCTTTAAAGGTGCTGGTAGGTGGATTTTATCACCTCTGGACTGAGCCAGGCTAGCTGTTCGCCCTGTTTCCTGTCTTTATGCTAAGCTAAGCTAACCAGCTGAAGGCTGTAGCTTCACATTTACCGTACAGACATAATAATAATAAAACTTTATTTATAGAGCACTTATCAAAACAAAATACAAAGTGCTTCACAACAAGAAAAATAAAATAACACAGTGAATGACGAAATATAAAGAAATAAAACACATGAAATACAGAAAAGCAATAAAATAAACAGCCAGACATGAGAGTCGCATCAATACGAACATTTAGCTCTCAGAGAGAAAGACGATGAGCGTATTTCCTAAAACGTTGAACTGTTCCTTTAATGAGTGATCGTAGAGAAACCCAGCCACCCTAAACACAAGAGAATATAAACTCAGCTGGGTTGTTTTAAAAACAACACAATGTGCAAGTGATTGAAATGATTTGAATATGTCTTCAATATGTTAAGGGCTCCTCATTTACTGTAATATTTATATTTGTCTTGTGTTTGTCGCAGTGGTTTGGTGTCTGTCTTGTAAAGTGCTGTTACATAAAGAACGATATGTCCTGAAGCCTTTAGTGTCTAACAAAAATGCTGAAATATCAATGTGCACTCACACACACGCTCATTGTTTTCCTTCAGCACGATCCCATGAGCCAGCAGAGTACACCACAGTACAGCTAAGCTACTTCAATGTGTTGTTGATCAGCATTATGAAACATCCTGAAGTGATTTCTCTCAACTCGCTACTGTTGCAGAAAAAAAAACATGTGACTGCAATTTTGCCTTTTTCATATTAGATTTCAAAGGTTCCCACAGTTGTTTTTCATGCTGGAGAGAGCGTGACGACCTCTGGAGCTTCAAACCTGTCGAACCGTTCACAAGCTCAACACTGGCATCACTTTCTTCGCGATAGGAAAGTTTCTGCTGATTCGAGCTTTTGTTTGGATAACAGTGCCGGGATCCCCCTCGCCGCTCCCCTCTCATTTCCTGTTCACGTCAGCCTGCCCGACCCTCCCAGATAGCTGCAGGAAACCAGCGATAAGAGGGAACTGAGAGAGAAGAGAGGAGTGGAAAACGCTGGTTTATTCGGGTCAAAGTTGACAGGGATCGTCTTGGAGCTGCTCAGACTGTCTGTAGAACAACAGGCTGTTATTTACCAGAGGCTGAAGCCCATTTCAGACCTGCACCCCTTTAATCTGACGGCAATTTAACATGTTGGTTTCATGTCTGAGTAAGAACCCGACTTGAGTCACTTTTACATAGAAGTCATGACGACAATCTGACTGTCGAACCCGAATCATTTCCACATCACTTTCAACACGACATGCAGCTGAAGTGAATGCTGTCAGATTGACGTAAAGACTGCAGCAACACAAGGTGAAACATGCAGAGAGAGCGTCTTGTTCTGTATTACATCTCTGTAATACTATTTATTATCTCAATCATCTCATGCACAAAATCAGTTTAATAAACTAGAAAACACTGTGAAAGAGCTGAAGGCGTTGAGGAGATCAATCACCTCATGTCAGACCAGTCTAAGTGTGTTTAAATGCATGAATATCCTGGTTTCTGAAACCTGGATAGGCTGCCAGGAGTACTCCGATATAAACCAGGATACTGTGTCATGTAAACACCTGATCCAGGTTTGTGATTGTTCTCTGTTGGTAGAGAAATCAGTAGCTGCGATGTTGAGGGATAAAGCACACCTGCACACAAATGAGCAGAAACCAGGAAAAGACTCAAAACCAGGATACTAATGTGCATGTAAACGCACTCTATAAAGACCATTTTCCCCTCGCGGTGTGACCGGAGCAGAAGAAGTTAAAAACCTCGTACAAACACAGTAATAATCAGACCAGCACGCCCGCTTATGTTTTTGTTGAATAAATGAATATCCAGCAAAAGGCTTTGTGCAGCATGTAAGCATATTAAGAATTAAACAACGTTTTTGGTCACAAAGCTTTTTAGCTCTATAAGCAGCTGCTCAGTCTGAGAGAAGTCTGTGAAAACAGAACAATGATGAACTTTTAAAACCATATTTTTATGGCAGCCATTTAATAAGGATTCAATCAGCTCACCAACAAATCCAACGATACAAAAACACCAGAGGTGACAGTTTTCACAACTAAAACACCTAAAACACAGTTTGCAGCTCTGATGCTCTCAGCTTAGTAAATAAATGCATAAATAAAGATTAAAGAAGTCAGCTGTATACATAGGGAAAGCATATTTATACCAAATTGAACAAAACAATTATTCATATAAAAGAATATTACACACAGTTAAGTTTTGAGAAATGAACCAGAATAAAAGACAGTGGGTGTAATTCAGTGATGGACAGATGGACGCACAGATATTTTTTTTTTACAAACAGAGATCAATGTTCTTCTGCTCCTCCAGGAGGAAGACCAACGACACAATGACGGTGCACACGATGTGTCACAACCCCACTCTGCCACTAGAGGGCGTCGACCCCGGCCTGCTGCTGAACTTCACCTCCAGAGAGTGTCACATGGTCCCACAGCCCGCAGAGGACGGCGCCATGATGGTCTGCGGCTGCCAGGGAGAACACGAATGTAACGACAAGCTCATCTTCGACAAGGGAGCCAACGGTGAAGAGACGCGAGGATGGAGGAACTATGGGATGGATGGATGGATGGATGGATGGATGGATGGAGGAATTAATGGATGGATGGATGGATGGATGGATGGATGGATGGATGGATGGATGGATGGAGGAATTAATGGATGGATGGATGGATGGATGGATGGATGAATTATTGGATGGATGGATGGATGGATGGATGGATGGATGGATTATTGGATGGATGGATGGATGGATGGATGGATGGATGGATTGATGGATGGATGGATGGATGGATGGAGGAATTAATGGATGGATGGATGGATGGATGGATGGATGGATGGATGGATGGATTGACTGATGGATGGATGGATGGATGGATGGATTGACTGATGGAGGAATGGATGGATGGATGGACTGATGGAGGAATGGATGGATGGATGGATGGATGGATGGATGGATGGATGGATGATGGATGGATTGACTGATGGAGGAATGAATGGATGGATGGATGGATGGATGGATGGATGGATGAATGGATGGATGGATGGATGGATGGATGGATGGATGGATGGATGAATGGATGGATTGACTGATGGAGGAATGAATGGATGGATGGATGAATGGATGGATTGGGTGGATAGATGGATGGATGGATGGATGGATGGACTGATGGATGAAGGATGAGTAGATTTCAGTATTTCCTTTTGTCCTGCAGGATTCTCCAAGCTGCAGAGTAAAGACGTGATCCCGGTGGTGGTGGTTAGCCTGGTGCCTCCTGTCCTGGTGGCCATAGTTGCCACCGCCGCCTTCTACTTTTACCGCACACACCGTCCTGACAAACCGGGCCCTCCTGCACGCCCTGACTGGCCCACCAAACGCACCCCAGAGCTCTACGAGGCTTTCGACCAGCCATGTGGGGGTCTGGGGGCTCGGGGAGAGGGTGGAGGAGGAGGTGTGACGGGTCCTGGGGCTGAAGGGGAGGAGTCTAATGCCAAGCTGCCTTCTTCCAACAATGACATCATCAGTGACATGACAGATTGGCATGGCCAACTGGCTGAACCACTGCCCATCAAGCTGGAGGTCCTGGTGGGGAAGGGGCGCTTTGCTGAAGTGTGGAGGGCACGCCTGCTGCAGGGCGAGAGGGGTGGAGTTAACAGTTATGAAAGTGTGGCGGTGAAGGTGTTTCCAGCTGTAGAGTACGCCTCGTGGAGAAACGAGTGCTCCATCTTCTCTGACCCCAAGCTGGAGCATGACAACGTGGTTCGATTCCTTGCAGCGGAAGAGAGGGGCCCGCCCGACCACGCCCTCAGGAAGTACTGGCTGGTTTTGGCCTATTACAGCCTCGGGAACCTGCAGGACTTCCTCACAGCCAGCATACTGAGCTGGGAGGAGCTTGTTCCCATGGCAGGCAGCATTGCTCGGGGGTTAGCTCATCTCCATAGTGACACAACGCCCAGTGGGGTACCAAAGGTAAGTCAGTCTATAATCTCTGGAAGTCCAGTTTTGCTGACCGCAGTCATTCCTCATTTATTCAGCACATCTTACCTTCCATGTGCTCCATTTATTCTGACTAGACTACTGTAGCTTCACTATAGATCTGGGAGCCATGTTGACTTCCTTGTTCTATCTTTAATGGCAGAGGTTCATAAAGACAGTTTGATATTGTTTACTTTCAGTCCAGAGTCCAGAGTCCAGAGTGCACCCAGGGCGCCGCCTCCAACCTCACAACAAGACTGTGGCCTTTTTATCAGCACAGTGGATCATGCAAAGAGTCTCCTGTTGAGCGGTAGCTGTGAATCTTAATAGTTCACTAGCTCGTTTGCGCTCTAGTTAACTTATTTTGTATAGAATATTTCCTTTTATAAACGCACCCACTGTAATGTATGTAGGCGGGCATGTACCCGGAACAGCCCTGTGTCTTTGTGTCCTGTTAGGAAACAGCCTTTCTTTTTAAACTGACCACAGTGGACAGTGGCGTGGAAATACAAGCAAACCTGATGTCAAACTGTCTTTGTGAACCTCTGCTGAACCTCTGCTAGATCAAAAATGTCTCAGTGTTAGTGATTAAGGACGCCTCAATTCCCATTTTGACAAACGAACAACCACATTTTGTTGTACACACATGTACCACTACCTACAGGTACAAATGAAGAAGACAGTCAATAAGGGAGTAACGGGGGGGGGAATATCCAGGAGCTAGTGAGCTATGCTAATTCATTAAAACAGCATAAAGGCCTGGTCACACCAGAGTGACAGCAAAATTCATAAACACGTCTTCGTAAAATGCGTGGCTCTAGAAGTTTGATGACATAGTGACTATCAGCACAGCTAATTGGTAAACGGCTGTAGCTGGCGAGCTAACTGCTAACACGCCAGCAAGCCTGACTGATGTTCGGTTCTTGCATCTTTTTAGGAGAATATTAGCTGTAAATAAAAATATTAACAAAAATTGGGAGTTACCTTTTACTCAGCCCTGAGTTGTGTCTACAGGCATTCCTTTAAGACATAATTTATCATTAAGGTAGGGCGGTCTCTTCATGTGACCGGAGAGGTGTACTTCAGGACAAAAAAATGTTTGCAATGCTCGTTAAGCTTATTGCTCTGGTGCTAATAACTGAAGGGAACTCGGATCAGTGTATTAACATTTGAATCATCTCAGATCTTCTCTCATCTGGACTGAGTTGGTCCGAATAGAGCAACGCATCATTCAGTCACTCACAATGTGAACACCTTGTGAGAAAACAAGTTTCTCTGTAAAGCGTGTTCTCCCTTTGCAGACTTGAGCAGCTTGATGTTGATGTTGCACGTTCTGCTTGTTGCCGGTTGCCTGTGTTGCTGTAGGTGCCAGTTGCCCATCGGGACCTGAAGAGCAGTAACATTGTGGTGAAGAGCAGGAAGGAGTGCGCTCTGTGTGACTTTGGTCTGGCGTTAAGACTGGACCTCTCCCTTACTGTCGACGACTACGCCAACAGTGGACAGGTAAACTGTGCAGGTTTAGTTGTTAAATCGTGGTTAAATATATCACAAAGAAGAACTTGCATCTGGTGTTTTGGTCTTCCTTTGACTGGACTCCCCTGCATCATCCTGTCCAGGTGGGGACAGCTCGCTACATGGCTCCTGAGGTACTTGAGTCCAGGGTGAACCTGGAGGACCTTGAGGCCTTTAAACAGATGGATGTGTACTCCATGGCTCTGGTCCTCTGGGAGATGGCGTCCCGCTGCCACGCCATCGGAGGTAGGAGCTTGTTTCTATCAATCAGCAGAATAGAAGCAAGGCGTCAACCTTCTCGAGAGAGAACCAGTTCCATAAATATGTCGTAACCCACCATCACTCCGTATCATGAAGTGAATTAAAGACTGTACACGCAGTTACTGTGCTGAACATGATCAGAGCACGATACCGTCTGATCACACGATACATCCGTTAGTTAGTTTTGCGGGGCTGCTGTCAATCTGGCTCTTTAGCAGCTAGATGCTCCGCTATGTCCAGCAGCTGCTGAGGGAAACATCTGGCTCTTTAGCAGCTAGATGCTCCGCTATGTTCAGCAGCTGCTCTCTGACTGCGTCTGGCTGCTGTTTGCTGCCAAGCAGGAAGCGTTCAGAGGCTTTTTACAGCTTCTTCTTCTCTGGAAGCGACGCTCTGAGAGCTGAGAGCGAACCAGAGCAGCAGCAGACGAACAGCGAGCTGAAAGTCTCTATGAAGCTGTTGAATTGAATTTAGAAACACATCAGTGTCTGTGGCCATACTGAAACACCTGTGTGAATGTAATGTGTGTGTGTTGCAGAGGTGAAGAGCTACGAGCCGGCGTTTGGCTCCAAGGTTTGTGAGCAGCCCTGTGTGGACAGCATGAGAGACCTGGTGCTGAGGGACCGAGGACGGCCGGACATCCCCTCAGCGTGGACGCAGCACCAGGTCAGATACACTTCAGACTCTTACTCAGACTGCATGAAAGGACAATGTCAGGTCTTTGATGTCCGGCTGTCTAACTCCTGTCTTCTGTCCCCCAGGGGATGAGTGTCTTCTGCTCCACCATCACTGAGTGCTGGGACCACGACCCTGAGGCCAGACTGACGGCTCACTGCGTGGTGGAGCGCTTCAGTGTGCTGCAGCAGGAGGAGGAGGAGGAGGAGGAGCAGGAACCGAGGCCAGAAGCTGACGGAGAGGAAGACGGAGACAGAGAAAAGGACTCAGAGACACCAGACAATGATCGGGTTCCCTCCTTCTCCACTGCTGCTTCCTCCCCCTCCTCCTCTTCCTCCGTCCAGACTCCTCAGCCAGACTCAAAGAGAGGTGGTACAGAGGTGTCCCATGATTCCCTGGTTCACACTGGCTCCGTGGTGTGAGCGCTATGACCCTCCTTCGTCCTGTTGCTGGCTGCGTTTCCACTGCCCGTGTAATCTTGTTACTGTGACTCACAGTGAAGTGATAAGTGACTAAAAGTGGCCGTAAAAACTCAGCCGGAGCGGCAGATAAAGTTTGGATTTAAAAACGAGACCAACCCTCTGCGTTAGCTTATTTGCTGGTTTTATGGAGTTCACCATTTTTAGCTGTGCTGGCAGTGTTGATCATTCCAGGCTGAAATATCTCCACAACTGTTGGATGGATTTCAAAGAAATGTTTGTCCCCAGAGGATGAACCCTAATGACTTTGGTAATCCCCTGAATTTACCTCTAGCGCCACCAGCAGGCTGACATTTGCGGTTTTGAGTAAAATGTCTGCATTTGGTGTTGCAGCTGTAACGTAGGTCGGAGGGTGTATAGATGCAGCATCACTTCCAGTTTACAATTCATTTGGGGAAAAACAACAACTGCGTTCCACAAAAGTGGTCTCCTTTAAAATGACTTGATTTACAGAAACTATTTTGTGCTGTAATTTGTGTTTAGCAGATGGTATGCTAAGTGCAGCTGAGGCTGATGGGAGCGTCAGCAGCTCTGCAGGTGTTTGGTCAGAAACCAAAGTGTTGGACACGTTAACGTGTCGACCTGATGGTGGCGCTAGATGGAAAGTCAGAGGATCAGCAGAGTTATTACAGTTCATCCTGAGGGGAGCGTGAACGATGAAGCACGTCTCATCACAGTCCAGCAGCTACTGGTGTTTCACTCAAACCACAAATGCTGACCTGATGGTGGCGCTACAGGAAAAGTCAGAGGGTCACCAGAGTTACTACAGTTCATCCTGTAGATACCGTGGATATCTGTACCAGATTTCATGATCCATTCAACAGTTATCCAGATATTTCAGTAAAAGTCAAAAATGTCAACCTGCCAGAGTTATCACAGTTCATCCTGAGGGGAGCGTGAGTGTCTGAACCAAACATCGTCACAGTCCATCCAGCAGCTGCTGAGATGCTTTGGTTTCTGGACCGACGCTGCTAGCTCGGCTGAATAGATGAGGTCTGTAGTGCCCCGGCAGCGTGAACGCAGCACACATCCTGGACAGAGAGGACAGAAATAACCAAAGACTGACTTTGTGCTTTGGACGAGGCCTCGCCTGAAACCTTCAGTCACAGTTCTGCTGGCGGAGAAGCACATTCAGACTGTTTGGTTGTATGGAAATGTTTCATTTTGTAGGAGCTGGTCTCCATTTTGTTGTGGTATTATTCTTTAATAGCTACTGTGATTATCGTCACTATAACCTACTTGTATGAATAAACAGGATAGAGCTCTTTCCTGCCCTGTTGGAGGTATTCCAGTCTGTTTTCCTTCTTTTAATCACAACGTCTCTGACGAAGGCTCATGAATCAGATCTCACGCACACGCAACATAATTATATGCAGTGTTGTTGTTGCCAAGATGTAAAACTGAAACATGAACATCCTCCAAAGTGCTTGTTATTTGTAAATGAACAGTGAAGGACACAGTGACTAAAACAGCACGAAACACAAATACAGAAAACCACCATCGGATGGAAAACAGCGTCTCCACACTATGTTGTTCCTTTTGTAAGTTTGTTTCCTGTAATTGATTAATTCTGTCTGTAAGCGTTTTCCTGACTCTGCCTTCAGTTCAGTGCAGCACTAGACCAATGCAAGCTGCTGTGGGGAAGAAGTACTCCGATCTTTTACTGAAGTAGAAGTAGCGCAGCGTTAGGATGATGCACAGGTTGTGGACGTGGTGTGAATGGGAGTAATTCGACTGTTCAGTTTGAGGAGTTTCAGAGTTTTGAACAGGTGAAAGTATTTCAAAGAAATAGAAAAGGAAACAAGTAGAGAAAAGTTGCAAAAATAATAAACGTAATAAATATCGCTCTTCGTCATCTCTAATCATTTTGTGACTCTTCAGATTTAAAGGAACAGGCTAGCTGTTTCCCCCTGTTTCCAGTCTTTATGCTAAGCTAAGCTAACCTGCTCCTAGTTGTAGCGTCGTATTTATCTTCTCATCTGACTCTCGGCAAGAAAGTGAAAAAGTGTATTATTTCCCAAAACGTCAAATTATTCCTTTAAGGTCTGAAACGTGTTGACACAACAGTCAGGATCAACTTTGCCGAGCTCACATTTTCCCTTTAACAATAATCAAGACGTGAATTTCCAACGTCAGAGAGGAAACAAATGAAAGAGAAGTTGAAAACCACCAAAACTTTACAACAATGTCTTTTAAGTTTCGGGTCGGGAATAAAAATGGGACGTGGCTTCTGGTGGTTACCAGCGCTTTTTAATATGCCCGGGTTTACTAGACACGACTGATTTTCTCATTGGGGTCTGAAAGTCAGGGACCACAACACCGAGGAGGAGGAACGCCCAGTTACTCTGACGGCAGGCGTCGGTCCAGCTGCTCTGAGCTGATCGCTGAACACAAATATACCAAAACATGTTGCTCAGCAAACTGCTGACAGACGCCGTGCACTAATAGTGTCATATATATCACACAAAGTAAACACCTAAAAAAACATACTAGCTGAATGTGTTTTTAAAAGAGCTGTAGGACTTCTTCGCTCTGTCACCACAGACTCTTTGATTTGAATTTCAGCTTTGGGTGTCGGATCACCTGAGAGCTGCTGCGGCCGAATAATAATAATATAACAGCTGGATCACAATTTAAAGGCAGTAATTAATGATTATTTTCATTATCAAATAATCTGTTGATTATTTCCTTCCATAATCGGTCTGTAAAGTGTGAGAAAATAGCATAAAATGCACTAAACATCTTTCAGAGAGCCCAAAGTGACGTCTTCAAAGGTCTTGTTTTATTCAACCAACAGTTCAAACCCAGTGAAATCCTCGTTATTATTCCACACATTCTTCTTCCCTGTCAAAACCCGGCGCCTACATTACCCACGATGCAACTCTGGAAAATCAGTGGAGTTCTACTTTAAATAGTTTTGATTAATTTTCTGTCAGTCAACTTTCAGCAGAACACGATTTAACTTGAGTTAAATCGAGGACATTCACCAACTCAGTGTCAACTACAGTTGTCACTTGATGACCGGAGTCAGTGGATCAAAAGAAGGATGAAGGTAATCAGACAGAGAGCAGCCGTTCATTAGTCACTTAGCCATCAGAGACTGCTTCAACATTCAGTTACACTGGACCCTCCAGAGCTAATCACATTCAGCTCGTCTGAAGGGAAGTCCGTCCATTTTTGGTGTCTGGCGGTCAGAGTGTGGGAACAAACATCAGCAGACAGTCAGGAAGTGAAACGTTCTGCAAACCTGCCCAAAAGATAGTTAAGTGTGTGTACAGTAGTATATATTGTTTACAAATGTATTGGTTAAAATAATGTGTGTTAAAATGTGTTTAGTGCTTAAAGCTACAGTTTGTGCTGCTGTTCTACTATGACTAGAACTACAACTGCTAGCCTACAACTTTTAGAGCCCGACTGATACAGCGGCCGATATCAGGTCTCTGCTCTGTTGACTTTCTTCGTCAGCAGTATGTTTTATAAAGTCGCCTAAAAAACACAACTCACCTTTTGGATTCAGTTTGTGCAAGATGTGCATAAAATCCCCCAATAATCTACAGAAAATATGTTTATAATATTTGTTCAAAGGCAGTTAAATGTCTGCACACCCCGTTGGTGTTTGTTAAAGGGTGATTTTGCTATTTTTAAACACATTTTGGGGTTGAAATAACTAGTAGGTACAAAAAGGTTTGGAATCCGTGAGGTAGATGGCTTCAGTCGGAAGCCGCTGTATTCCTTGGGGGCGACTGTGCCCGTCAAAATTACGTCCACAAAAGTTTCTAAAACTGAGCTTTGTTGTGTTAAAGTATGTGTTTCTGTGAAGAGGAGGAGGATGAAGGTGTAGAGAGATGAGTGATCAGCTCCCTCCAGTGTTCACAGTGAGTAACTGCAGCACTCTCCACACAACACTGTTCACATTACAGTTTTTTCCAATCGCTATGACAGTTTTTTCAATTCATTTAACAAGTTTCCTGAAATCTTAACACGGTTAGCACAACATCCGTCTTTGTAGGCTGAACACTTAACACATGTCTTGTTGCTTTGATACAAAATGCACACAGTTAACACCGATTTAAAATGCTTGAACTTCTTTTACACACAAGCTCGACCAAGACCTAAACAACTTTACACTTTACAGTCAGATTTACAAACGCTTTCACGCTGTATGTCAGAACAGATAACATGTTCTGAACGTAACTTATACAGGCTGAAGTCAACGCGAACAGCTGCAAACACAGATATATTCCCTGTATTTTATTCCATTGCTAATGAGAAACAGCTGATTGCAGTTATGTAAATATATAAATCACAGCTGATCACTGCCGGGGCGGATAAGGCACGCCAAAAGACTCTTCCCACGATGCCTTGCAGAAGATATCAGGTGTGATGTGGATGAGAACATGTGGCCAAATGCAGAAGAGCGGGCAGATCAGAAGATTACTTTGTTTTTTTTATTATAATCCGGTTCTTTTTCTGTTTGTATATCTTGCAGTAATGTCCTTTTGCAAATAAACTCTTCACTGCAGCAGTTCTGTGTCTGTATTTATTTTTTTTACATAAACTACATTTTATAAAGCTACTCTGAGATGGTCGTTCAGTTTTTGTATTGAATTTCTGCAGCAAAAGGAACAAAATACATGCATTTACTAAACCCGACGAAACAACGATGTAGAGGCTTCAAAAGAAACTACAATGCAGAACTCAATCTGTGATCAATCCAGTATCCTGTCTGCTGTATCAGGGCAGACCTGACACACAGAATAATGCAGTTTCTGTCATTTTAGCAGATGATAGTGTTTTTCTTGTCATTGTGTTATGATTGACTAAATGTTCCTGTTGGAAGAGAACGTGTGTTAGTGTTTTGAATAATTATTTGATTGTAAAACATGTTTGCAGTGTTTTGTTAGACGCAGTGTATTGTGTTAGTTTATTATTGTATTTTGAAAATCAGTTTTGGGGGTTTTAGTTTACAACGTGTGATTCTGAGCATGAAATTAACCATTTTGCCAGTTGTGTGTTTTAGGTGTGTTGGTGCGTTAAGAGTTTAGGAAAATTGTTAAATGTATCGAAAAAACTGTCGCAGCGATTGTAAAAAACTGTAATACACACAGACACACAACAGCTACTACCACCACCAAAATAAAGCTCCGACTTCCTGTCTGTGTTCCAGTGTGTAGCAGCAGAATGCAACACATTTCAGTCCTGCAGAGAAGAAGAGACGGACTCTGTAGTTCCAGATGTTCCAGATGTGAAGCTGCTTTCACTCCCAAAGACAAAGACAGCTGTTTAATACAGGAAATAACATTCATTCTTCTCCACAGCTGTCCTCAGGACCTTCAGCAGTGGGTTTCATTTCTGAGATCAAAGACAAACTATCAGTAACTCGTTCACATGTGACACGTTTCTGTCTCTGGTCCAGCGTGTCGTCCATTTCCACTGCTGGAGAGGAAGCGAGTGGCGACACACACACACACACACACACACACACACACACACACACACACACACACACACACACACACACAGACACAATGAAGAATAAGAAGCGGCGTCACTACACTTGGTCTGAACTGAAAGTTGAACTTGAAGTGAAGCACGAAGCTCCTTTTCTACACGGACCTGCTGAGGACAGACGACAGCTGCACACTGATGAAGTTCATGGCTAAAAGTTCAGTAAGTGGAGCTCTGACTGGTTGAAATGGTTTCTGAAACGCTTGAATTGATGGTGAATGTGTGACTGTCTAAAGCCTGCTGCTTCCTGGTTGTCGGGCGTTTTACTTTGTTTGACCTCCAGAAATCTGCACTTTGACAGACAGATGTTGGACAGGAAGTGAATAATTCTATGAAATAACGAAAGTTTACTGTAATTTAAAAGACAGCAGCTGTTCAAATAGTGAAGTTTAAAAGTATTTGTGCAGAATTCTCTTTCACCTTTTTTTACATGTTTAAAAAAAAAAGATTGAACTTGTACTAAAGTTGGGCTGTAAAACTACAACAAGAATCTGTCATTTAATGATTGTATTGTAGACGAATATATTGTAGTTTAATGGGAACCGTTTGCTGCCAGACTTCTTACCATTTTTTAAGAAACGATTTTTTACAGTGTAATCTGCAGGTTATAATCGACCTTTTACTAATTCGACTGTTGGAGCCATTTTTCTCGTGGTTTTCTCTTCAGGCTTTTCTGTGTGTAAGGGCAGCTGAGCAGGAGGAAGCCATTTTGAATGCATGTTTCCTGCTTTGAGTCGGCCTTCACTGTAAAAACAATAAATACAGTCGAAACTGAAGCTGTGCCAACAAACCAAGCCCTTCTCTCTGCTTCGACTAAAGCTTTGTTAACTTGTCGTCAGCTGTGGAAGCAGGAAAACCACTTTCAGGTCTCTGTTGGCTGCCAGCTGCTGGTTTGAGGAGAGGAGGAGGAGAAATGGAGGACAAGCCAAAGGGATTCAGCTGACACTGATATGAAACAGAGAGAAGCAGCTGATATTTAGCTTTTTTTCAGGAGAAATGATGGAAAGGATGAATGAGTGATGCTGAGTTTTCAGTGCTGATCAGTGATTGGACCGATGCTTCCTGCTCTGCTCTCTGTGTTTCCTCTACAGGTGAAGGCAGAGCGTCTCTGGGAGCTGATGTGAGTTCAGCAGCAGCTGCCAAGGTAACATGATTGATTTTGGATTATCGGACTAGCTGCCGCTCTGACTGGATGTAGTAGACTTGGAAAAAGAGGAACATTTCAGTCCAGCGGCATTTCTGCTCTGCATGGAAACTGTCAGATAGTATTGAGGTGAAGGAGCTGTTTCGTCCAGTCAGAGCGCTGTGTGTTTGTCATGTGACTGAGAGGGATGATGAGTAAAATGTCTCCCAGCAGGCTGCTGTGTTTGTGTGAAGGTGTGGGCTCTGCTATGGATCAGAGTGAGGACAGACAGGAGGGAGGCCCCCCCTCTAAAACCACTCTGTGTGGGGAACATGACACAAGGACCGAAGCTCAGAGGTGAGGCGAGCATCTCTGACCGTCCATGACTCCTATCCACGTCACAAAGCATTTGATTCTCCATTTCAAACACACACATTTATCTGAGCTGAAGTACGCAGTTGTCAGTCTTCAAACAGGGCTGGGCGATCTGATCTCAGATCTGTATCAGGGGAAACTGTCACCTTTAGCTTCATGATGAGAAATGTAACAGCAACACGTGTTTGAATCAGTCAGAGCAGATTTGCCGACTGCTGATGTTTGTCCTGATTCATTCCAGTCTGACCAGTTCCACATGCTGGTCTTCTGGACTGGACTGTGAGCTGATTGGTGGGTTGAACACGTGGTTATATGATGTCGGCTGTTGTAGCTGCTCTCACTTTAATTATATGGAATTCAAACTTTTGTTCAGTAACACGTAATTTAATACATTGTTCTTATTGTCCAGCCCTGTATTCAAACTTTTACAATTGAACATCATTTCACAAAGTCTTTGATTCAGTGAGATTAAAAAGAAAAGAAGTGATCTTTAATGAATCTCTTTCTATCAGGATCCATCAGAGACCAGACTGTCCTGAACCTGAACCCAGCTGTGTGTCCATGAAGAGTGACCGGTCTATGGATCTTCCACAAGTCTTCAAAGATGGACGCCACTCTGTTGATCAAAGGTGAGGATTTCAAACTGATAATGAAAACAAAAAGATGTTTCTATCAGACTCTGTCGTGAGATCTCCAGTTTTTAAAATGTTTTACTGGACGGTGACGGCATGTGTCCGGTCAGCTGACTTTACAACAGCCTCAGTTTTAAAGTTAACAAATAGTTGCAGCTCTTTCAATTGGTCAGTTGTTGAACATGTGACCTAGAGCCAATAAGGTCAAACGGCCCCACGTGGTGATGCAAGATGACATTTATTAGTGGGAACCTGTTGGACATTAGGTAAGTTAAATAAAGGGATGGACACTCAGTTAAAACTCTCTGCTTTGGACAGCATTACTATTCAGCCGATAAGGTCACACTGCACTGAATAAACATGTCAGTGTATTAAATCACTGACAGGTTTTCTCTCAGTGTGTTGTGGCTGCAGTGCAGAATTTATCTTGTGTTTCTATCAGGAGGAAGCTGGAAAACCCTGAACCCAGCTGTGTGTCCATGAAGAGTGACTGGTCTATGGGTCATCCTATACACTTCAAAGATGGACGCCACTCTGTTGATCAAAGGTGAGGATTTCAAACTGATAATGAAACAAACTGATGTGTTTTTATCAGACTCTGTCGTGAGATCTCCAGTTTTTAAACCTTTACTGACTCAGATGAAGTTCTCTGAGCACCAACACTCTTTGTCAGCAGCAGCTGCCTCACACTCACACAGTCAAAGACATTCACACTGGGAGCTGCCCAGTACAACCAGTCTGATACAAGCAGACACTGAGCAGCTCCACTGGAGCAGCTGGAGGTTCTGGGTGCCTTGCTCCAGGGCACTTCAGCAATGTACAGTGAGGGGTTGGTGAGAGCTGTTGAGACTAAACCAAACTGACTGGTGAAGCAAAACACTGAGCTGTTGATTCTCAGTGGGATCAGCAGGACTAGTGAACCATTACCACTACAGGGAGTCATCTGATTGACTGTTCACATCCCAACATCACTTCATGGACCTTTAGCTTGTGTTTGTCTCTGTGTGGACAGACATAATGTGAGCTAATTCTGCATGATTCCTCCACAGAGTCGACCAGGAGAGCTCAGAGGTTCCCAGTGGTCAGTCTGAGCTGAAGTACGCAGTTGTCAGTCTTCAAACAGGGCTGGGCGATCTGATCTCAGATCTGTATCAGGGGAAACTGTCACCTTTAGCTTCATGATGAGAAATGTAACAGCAACACGTGTTTGAATCAGTCAGAGCAGATTTGCTTCACATGTTGCTCACTGCTGATGTTTGTCCTGATTCATTCCAGTCTGACCAGTTCCACATGCTGGTCTTCTGGACTGGACTGTGAGCTGATTGGTGGGTTGAACACGTGGTGATATGATGTCGGCTGTTGTAGCTGCTCTCACTTTAATTATATGGAATTCAAACTTTTGTTCAGTAACACGTAAATTAATACATTGTTCTTATTGTCCAGCCCTGTATTCAAACTTTTACAATTAAACATCATTTCACAAAGTCTTTGATTCAGTGAGATTAAAAAGAAAAGAAGTGATCTTTAATGAATCTCTTTCTATCAGGATCCATCAGAGACCAGACTGTCCTGAACCTGAACCCAGCTGTGTGTCCATGAAGAGTGACCGGTCTATGGATCGTCTTATACACTTCAAAGATGGACGCCACTCTGTTGATCAACGGTGAGGATTTCAAAGTGATGATGAAAACAAACTGATGTGTTTTCATCAGACTCTGTCGTGAGATCTCCAGTTTTTAAACCTTTACTGACTCAGATGAAGTTCTCTGAGCACCAACACTCTTTGTCAGCAGCAGCTGCCTCACACTCACACAGTCAAAGACATTCACACTGGGAGCTGCCCAGTACAACCAGTCTGATATAAGCAGACACTGAGCAGCTCCACTGGAGCAGCTGGAGGTTCTGGGTGCCTTGCTCCAGGGCACTTCAGCAGTGTACAGTGAGGGGTTGGTGAGAGCTGTTGAGACTAAACCAAACTGACTGATGAAGCAAAACACTGAGCTGTTGATTCTCAGTGGGATCAGCAGGACTAGTGAACCATTACCACTACAGGGAGTCATCTGATTCACTGTTCACATCCCAACATCACTTCATGGACCTTTAGCTTGTGTTTGTCTCTGTGTGGACAGACATAATGTGAGCTAATTCTGCATGATTCCTCCACAGAGTCGACCAGGAGAGCTCAGAGGTTCCCAGTGGTCAGTCTGAGCTGAAGTACGCAGTTGTCGGTGTTAAAACAGGGCTGGGCGATCTGATCTCAGATCTGTATCAGGGGAAACTGTCACCTTTAGCTTCATGATGAGAAATGTAACAGCAACACGTGTTTGAATCAGTCAGAGCAGATTTGCTTCACATGTTGCTCACTGCTGATGTTTGTCCTGATTCATTCCAGTCTGACCAGTTCCACATGCTGGTCTTCTGGACTGGACTGTGAGCTGATTGGTGGGTTGAACACGTGGTGATATGATGTCGGCTGTTGTAGCTGCTCTCACTTTAATTATATGGAATTCAAACTTTTGTTCAGTAACACGTAATTTAATACATTGTTCTTATTGTCCAGCCCTGTATTCAAACTTTTACAATCAAACATCATTTCACAAAGTCTTTGATTCAGTGAGATTAAAAAGAAAAGAAGTGATCTTTAATGAATCTCTTTCTTTCAGGATCCATCAGAGACCAGACTGTCCTGAACCTGAACCCAGCTGTGTGTCCATGAAGAGTGACCGGTCTATGCATCGTCCTATAGTCTTCAAAGATGGACGCCACTCTGCTGATCAAAGGTGAGGATTTCAAACTGAAAATGAAAACAAAATGATGTTTCTATCAGACTCTGTCGTGAGATCTCCAGTTTTTAAACCTTTACTGACTCAGATGAAGTTCTCTGAGCACCAACACTCTTTGTCAGCAGCAGCTGCCTCACACTCACACAGTCAAACACATTCACACTGGGAGCTGCCCAGTACACCCAGTCTGATACAAGCAGACACTGAGCAGCTCCACTGGAGCAGCTGGAGGTTCTGGGTGCCTTGCTCCAGGGCACTTCAGCAGTGTACAGTGAGGGGTTGGTGAGAGCTGTTGAGACTAAACCAAACTGACTGGTGAAGCAAAACACTGAGCTGTTGATTCTCAGTGGGATCAGCAGGACTAGTGAACCATTACCACTACAGGGAGTCATCTGATTGACTGTTCACATCCCAACATCACTTCATGGACCTTTAGCTTGTGTTTGTCTCTGTGTGGACAGACATAATGTGAGCTAATTCTGCATGATTCCTCCACAGAGTCGACCAGGAGAGCTCAGAGGTTCCCAGTGGTCAGTCTGAGCTGAAGTACGCAGTTGTCGGTGTTAAAACAGGGCTGGGCGATCTGATCTCAGATCTGTATCAGGGGAAACTGTCACCTTTAGCTTCATGATGAGAAATGTAACAGCAACACGTGTTTGAATCAGTCAGAGCAGATTTGCTTCACATGTTGCTCACTGCTGATGTTTGTCCTGATTCATTCCAGTCTGACCAGTTCCACATGCTGGTCTTCTGGACTGGACTGTGAGCTGATTGGTGGGTTGAACACGTGGTGATATGATGTCGGCTGTTGTAGCTGCTCTCACTTTAATTATACGGAATTCAAACTTTTGTTCAGTAACACGTAATTTAATACATTGTTCTTATTGTCCAGCCCTGTATTCAAACTTTTACAATTAAACATCATTTCACAAAGTCTTTGATTCAGTGAGATTTAAAAAGAAAAGAAGTGATCTTTAATGAATCTCTTTCTATCAGGATCCATCAGAGACCAGACTGTCCTGAACCTGAACCCAGCTGTGTGTCGATGAAGAGTGACCAGTCTATGGATCTTCCACCAGTCTTCAAAGATGGACGCCACTCTGCTGATCAAAGGTGAGGATTTCAAACTGATAATGAAACAAACTGATGTGTTTTCATCAGACTCTGTCGTGAGATCTCCAGTTTTTAAACCTTTACTAACTCAGATGAAGTTCTCTGAGCACCAACACTCTTTGTCAGCAGCAGCTGCCTCACACTCACACAGTCAAAGACATTCACACTGGGAGCTGCCCAGTACAACCAGTCTGATACAAGCAGACACTGAGCAGCTCCACTGGAGCAGCTGGAGGTTCTGGGTGCCTTGCTCCAGGGCACTTCAGCAGTGTACAGTGAGGGGTTGGTGAGAGCTGTTGGGACTGAACCAAACTGACTGGTGAAGCAAAACACTGAGCTGTTGATTCTCAGTGGGATCAGCAAGACTAGTACGCAAATGGAAGGCCTGCAAACTCCATGTATATTATGAGCACATGAAGGACTTAATGAAGAAATACAATGCTGCAGTTACTGATGCACGAGCAACTTACTTTTCCACTTTAATCTCTCAGAATGAACAAAACTCAAAGTACTGTTTAAAACTGGATTGTTGGTGCCCCCCTAACATTAACTTGTGTGTGACACCTGACCTCTGTGAGCAGTTTAAAAAATTTCAGTTTAAAATATTTTTTACTGAAAAAATGTAAAAACTCTGATTCCAGACTGATAGCAGACCCCATAATTTACCTGTCCCAGAGCCTTTAACCCATAGATCATTTGATGTCTCATCCTTTAGTTCCTTTACTTCAGTGTCTCTTTCTGCACTCAATGATATGGTTCAGCACATTAAGTCATTTGCTTGCCCCTTGGATGTGGTCCCTACCAGACTAGTGAAGGAGACTCTGCCTGCTGTTGGCCCTTTCATCTTATCTATTGTAAATAGCTCCCTGACCTCCGGCTCTGTCTCCGCTTGTTTTAAAACTGCTCTGCTCAAACCTCTGCTTTAAAAAAAAACCCAAAAAAAAACTCAACTCTGGATAACGACAGACCTGTTTTAAAACTCTTTTTATCCAAGATCCTAGAAAAAGCTGTATTCAAACAATTAGTACCACATTTGACAGATAATAATAATTTTTGAATTGTTCCAGTCTGGTTTTTCAATCCCTTCACAGTACTGCGACTGCTCATCTCAAAGTCTGTAACGACCTTCTGTTGGCTGAAAATGTTGGTGAGTTCTCCATTCTACTTCTTTTGGACTTCAGTGCTGCTTTCGGCACAGAAAGGTGGACGGGAATCACTGACTGGTTCAGGTCTAACAGATGTTTCTCTGTGACTATGGCTGGCTCAGTTTCATCCCTCATGAACATGCCCTGGTGTCCCCCAGGGTTCAATTCTGGGTCCCATTTTATTCTCCATCTATATGCTCCCTCTTGGTGACATCATCTGCAAATATAATGTCCAGTTTCACTGTTACGCCGATGACACACAGCTCTATCTTCCAATCAGACCCGGCTTCTAACATAGCAACCCTCCACAAGTGCCTTGCTGAAATAAAACACTGGATGTTACACAACTTTCTCCAACTAAACATTACAAAATCTGACGTCATTGTACTTGGTCCCCCCACAAACAGCATTCAAATCATGGCAAACCTAGGTGAACTAGCAACTTATGCAAAGCCCTCAGCCAAAAATCTTGGTGTAGTTTTGATTAGGACTTGTGTTTCAAACCCCATGTAAAGAAAGTTGTTCAGTCATGTTTTTATCATTTGAGAAATATAGCCAAGGTTAACACTTTTATTTCACCCACAGATATGGAGAAACTCCTCCATGCTTTTATCTCCTCCCGCCTCGACTACTATAACTCCCTATATACCTGTCTCAGTCAGAAATCAATCCACTGCCTACAGTACGAAATGCTGCAGCTCGGCTTTTAACGCAATCCAAAAAATGCGACCATATCAGACCTGTTTTAGCATCCCTGCACTGGCTGCCTGTTTTTTTTTTTATTTAAATTAAATTACTTTTAAGGCCAAGCATGGGCTGGCCCCTCCCTACATTTCTGACCTTGGCATTGCTAGCCATTGCAGTGATGCCTATTTTTATTTTATCTTTTATTTTGATTTGTTTGTGTGTTTTTATATTGATTGTTGTAAAGCACTTTGTTACCTGTATTAAAAATTGCTATACAAAAAACCCTATTATTATAGTAAAACTTTACCACTACAGGGAGTCATCTGATTCACTGTTCACGTCCAAATATCACTTCATGGACCTTTACCTTGTGTTTGTCTCTGTGTGGACAGACATAATGTGAGCAAATTCTTCATGATTCCTCCAGAGTCGACCAGGAGAGCTCAGAGGTTCCCAGTGGTCAGTCTGCCCAGCAGCATCAAACACACCTGGACTCCATATTTATGGTCTGTATATGTACAACGACTACTTCTACATCTATTCTATTCATGATAATCTCCATGCTGCACTTTTCAGACCAGTGGATTGTCAGTCTGTCCAACATGGATCTGATGTTTGGTTCCATGATTTTAGTTTGATTGTGTCATTCATATAATATTCTGTTCCAGCTGCTGGAGGAGAACATCGTCACTTTTGTGAAGAACGAGCTGAAGAAGATCCAGAAGGTTCTGAGTTCAGATTACCCAGAATGCTCAGAGAGTCAGAGGGAGGATGAGGAGGTGTTGGACGGTGAGGAGGAAGAGCAGAGGAGGAGCAGCAGAGAGGCATTTCTGAAGATCACACTGCACTTCCTGAGGAGAATGAAGCAGGAGGAGCTGGCTGACTGTCTGCAGAGCAGTAAGAGGATTTCTCTAAAGATTTAACATGCTGGATAAACATTTACTAATGTCTCAAGAGATGGACCAAAATATATTCATATACTCATTCTTTGAGGAAATTAAATGTTTACTTTGACTTATTGATCTTCTTTGTTGTGATTTCACTCAGAACATCTTGCTGCAGTTTGTCAGCGTAAACTTAAATCTCACCTGAAGCAGAAGTTCCAGTGTGTGTTTGAGGGGATCGCTAAAGCAGGAAACCCAACCCTTCTGAACCAGATCTACACAGAGCTCTACATCACAGAGGGAGGGACTGCAGAGGTCAATGAAGAACATGAGGTCAGACAGATTGAAACAGCATCCAGGAAACCAGACAGACCAGAAACAACAATCAGACAAGAAGACATCTTTAAACCCTCACCTGGAAGAGATGAACCAATCAGAACAGTGATGACAAAGGGAGTGGCTGGCATTGGGAAAACAGTCTTAACACAGAAGTTCACTCTGGACTGGGCTGAAGACAAAGCCAACCAGGACATACACTTCACATTTCCATTCACTTTTCAGAGAGCTGAATGTGCTGAAAGAGGAAAAGTACAGCTTGGTGGAACTTGTTCATCACTTCTTTACTGAAACCAAAGAAGCAGGAATCTGCAGGTTTGAAGAGTTCCAGGTTGTGTTCATCTTTGACGGTCTGGATGAGTGTCGACTTCCTCTGGACTTCCACAACAATGAGGTCCTGACTGATGTTACAGAGTCCACCTCAGTGGATGTGCTGCTGACAAACCTCATCAGGGGGAACCTGCTTCCCTCTGCTCGCCTCTGGATAACCACACGACCTGCAGCAGCCAATCAGATCCCTCCTGAGTGTGTTGACATGGTGACAGAGGTCAGAGGGTTCACTGACCCACAGAAGGAGGAGTACTTCAGGAAGAGATTCAGAGATGAGGAGCAGGCCAGCAGAATCATCTCCCACATCAAGACATCACAAAGCCTCCACATCATGTGCCACATCCCAGTCTTCTGCTGGATCACTGCTACAGTTCTGGAGGAGGTGTTGAAGACCAGAGAGGGAGGAGAGCTGCCCAAGACCCTGACTGAGATGTACATCCACTTCCTGGTGGTTCAGTCCAAACTGAAGAACGTCAAGTATGATGGAGGAGCTGAGACAGATCCACACTGGACTCCAGAGAGCAGGAAGATGATTAAGTCTCTGGGAAAACTGGCTTTTGAGCAGCTGCAGAAAGGCAACCTGATCTTCTATGAATCAGACCTGACAGAGTGTGGCATCGATATCAGAGCAGCCTCAGTGTACTCAGGAGTGTTCACACAGATCTTTAGAGAGGAGAGAGGGCTGTACCAGGACAAGGTGTTCTGCTTCATCCATCTGAGCGTTCAGGAGTTTCTGGCTGCTCTTCATGTCCATCTGACGTTCATCAACTCTGGTGTCAATCTGCTGTCAGAAGAACAACCAACATCCTGGTTGTCTAAATTATTTAAAGACAAACAGAATCTAAAATATCTACACCAGAGTGCTGTGAACAAGGCCTTACAGAGTCCAAATGGACACCTGGACTTGTTCCTCCGCTTCCTCCTGGGACTTTCACTGCAGACCAATCAGATTCTCCTACGAGGCCTGCTGACACAGACAGGAAGTAGCTCACAGAGCAATCAGGAAACAGTCCAGCACATCAAGAAGAAGTTCGAGGAAAATCTCTCTGCAGAGAAAATAATCAATCTGTTCCACTGTCTGAATGAACTGAATGATCGTTCTGTAGTGGATCAGATCCAACAGTCCCTGAGTTCAGGAAGTCTCTCCACAAATAAACTGTCTCCTGTTCAGTGGTCAGCTCTGGTCTTCATCTTACTGTCATCAGAAAAAGATCTGGACGTGTTTGACCTGAAGAAATACTCTGCTTCAGAGGAGGCTCTTCTGAGGCTGCTGCCAGTGGTCAAAGCCTCTAACAAAGCTCTGTAAGTACAGAGATAGTTGGATTTATTGAAATAATATTAATACACTGCTAACTTCTAAAGAGTTGAGAAAAAATAAATAACTTTAATCATTGTCTCTTCAGACTGAGTGGCTGTAACCTCTCAGAGAGAAGCTGTGAAGCTCTGTCCTCAGTTCTCAGCTCCCAGTCCTCTAGTCTGAGAGAGCTGGACCTGAGTAACAACAACCTGCAGGATTCAGGACTGAAGCTGCTGTCTGCTGGACTGGAGAGTCCACACTGTACACTGGAAACTCTCAGGTGAGATCACAGTTCAGTTGGTCTTTAGTCTGTGGTAGGCAAATATCAACCCATGGGCCAAATTTGGCCCTCCAGCAAAAACATATTTGGCCCCCTGAAAAAATCTTTTACCTTCATAGTTTACATCAAATCTGTAACTACAAAGCTTGTGTAAAAAATATGACCTTGTATCATCTAATACTGCCCCCACATGAAGAGAAGAACAGTAGCTACTGAGCTTCATTCTGCACCAGGTTGTTTGTAGTCACAGTTAAGAGTGAGAGTGGGAAAGAGAGGCAGGGAGAGCGCTGTTCTTCAGATTGAGAACAATCAGTAAATTTCTCTCCTGGTTTCAAAACTTGTCAGGATTTTAAAACTCTGAGTCCAGCCTTATGAACCACTTCCTGTTTAGATGTTGCCTAGCAATGCAGACTGCAGGACGTTAGAGGCCAGGAACTATATTTCATGATATTTAAAACAGAAAAGCGAGATCCAAATTAGTTCTAGGTATGAGTACATGAACAACTGAACGTTTCAGTTTGAGTACATATGGCATTTTGTTGGTAATGATTGATTCTTATGAGACAAACCACCCCCCACTTCATTGGCTGGTTCTTAGCCACCGTGTCATCCATTACAATGATGCAACATAGAGCTTGTCGGGTAATATCCCTAACATATCAAATCTTATCAAGTCTGATATCATCTGAACACAAATGTTATTTGTCTTCTTGTTGATCATTGTCTCTTCAGACTGAGTGGCTGTAACCTCTCAGAGAAAAGCTGCAAAGCTCTGTCCTCAGTTCTCAGCTCCCAGTCCTCTAGTCTGAGAGAGCTGGACCTGAGTAACAACAACCTGCAGGATTCAGGACTGAAGCTGCTGTCTGCTGGACTGGAGAGTCCACACTGCACACTGGAAACTCTCAGGTCAGGATTCATCAACTTCTTTAACTGATGACCATTTGATTTCTTGTTTATATGAATGGATAAACTCCTAGATGTTTTCTCCATTCAAATTATTTTCAAACCAGTTGTGTTTAGTCAGTTTTAGATCCTGTGAATAACTTCCATGAACATATTTTAACTTTTGTTCTGCCTCTGCTGTTGGAACCTGAAATACCAAAGAGGTAAAAACTGAGTCAGTAACTGACCCAAAGTAAAACACATACAGCCAGTTATTCAGTGAACAGTGTTTTTGGAAACAGGCACATTTTCTTTGTGATTTCAGATCAGTGTCTATGCTGGTGGGACAGTGACTTTTACTCACCATGGTGATATGACAGTGAACCCAGCTGTCATGTGGTTAACCAACATTTAATTATTTTGTTTCAAACAACCTCACACTCTGGATGACTGTTGAAACTGAGTGAGGGAGTCAGAAATGTTTGCTTGTGGGCTGAAACACTGTTAGTTGTAGTTCTGCGCTGTAGCCGACTGTGAGCATCTGAGACAGTGTCATTTACCTGTCTGTCGCCTGCAGCTTCTCATCGAATCAGCTCTCTGTGGCTGTTTCTTCTTTTAGTATTCCTTTATTTAGACGTGTTTCATTGGGACACTCTCAGGTATGAAGAGGCCTGCTGCAGCCACAGACAGTCAGTCTGATAGAGGAGGAAGAGCTGGAAACTGGTCCTCTGTCACACTGTCAGCCTGGCTCATATGAGCCTGACACACCAAGCTGACCTCGAACAACCAGAGCTGATAAACACTGATTCAAATGTTACAGCACAAAGACTTCAGACTAGAGCTGCTCATCCGCTGTAACCATCACGCACAGATGTTCCCCAGCTGAGAGGAAACAACAACAGAAGTTTATGTTTTTCATGTTGCTGTTCACACAGATTTGTCTCATATTTAGAACAGGAAAAGAGAAAATAGAAATAGTTTATTTTCTTCTGAAAGATAAGAAGTGAAAATGAGTTGTAGCCATTGGCCAATAAGAAGAACCTTGAAAAGAAGATCTATTAGACTATTTCACATGGGCAACACAGATAATCATCATTACATAAGAAGAAGCAATGCAGCAGACGTCATGTATACAGAGTGTGTAGCTGAAGCTCATTTGCAGCCCCCGTCCCTGGTTCAGCTTTTCAGTTCAGGTTCAAACAACCAAACAAAGAAACAGATAAAACTGACTGTGTGTGTGTTTCGTGTTCTTATATCTGTGTACGAGAGCGATGTAATGTCCATGTCTGCGTGCTGGTCTGACCCCCCTCCTCCTTTCAGGGTGGAGCCCGGTGGAGTCCGATGGCTGAGACCAGGTCTGAAGAAGTGTAAGTGTGTTTTACACATTCAGCCATCTTCAAACTGTGACATCACTCATTCACGTCTCTGATGTCGTCATCAAACAGATGATAGATTAATAACTGCAGCTGTGTTGTGTCTCGTTCTCCATCAGATTCCTGTGAACTCACACTCGACACAAACACAGCAAACAGAAACATCAAACTGTCTGACAACAACAGGAAGGCGACACGTGTGAAGGAGGATCAGCCATATCCTGATCATCCAGACAGGTTTGACTACTGGCCTCTGCTGCTGTGTAGAAATGGTCTGACTGGTCGCTGTTACTGGGAGGTCGAGTGGAGAGGAAGAGTTGATATATCAGTGAGTTACAGAGGAATCAGCAGGAGAGGAAACAGTGTTGACTGTTTGTTTGGATGGAATGATCAGTCCTGGAGACTGAGCTGCTCTGATGATGGTGGTTACTCTGTCTGTCACAATAAGAGACAAACATCCATCACCTCCTCCTCCTCCTCCTCCTCCTCCTCCTCCTCTGTCTCTAACAGAGTAGCAGTGTATGTGGACTGTCCTGCTGGCACTCTGTCCTTCTTCAGAGTCTCCTCTGACACACTGATCCACCTCCACACCTTCAACACCACATTCACTGAACCTCTTTATCCTGGCTTTGGGTTCTGGTTTGGTTCCTCAGTGTCTCTGTGTTCTCTGTAGGAGGGAGAGTCTCCTCCTGTTTCTCACTGCTGACCAGATAGTTCAGTCTGTACAGGATCACACACAGCTGATGTTAGTTAGAACCAACCTGACGGGTTTCCTGTAATAGAGGAAGAGGAGGCCGAGGGAGCTGCATGATCATTGGCTGAAGGAAGAGAAGAGCAAAGGATGCTGGGATGAAGGGATATATGTGTGAGGGTAATGTGCAGCCTGCAGAAGTAAAGATGAAGAAGATATACGAGACTTCGTATGAAGTTTGATCTTCTTCTATAACTCTGTGAAAAATGAAAATTTTTAGGATCAAATGTGGCTGCTTGTTTCTTCTTTTTGAAACCACAGAGGGAAAAATATTCAACTTTGAGTCTAAAACTGAACTTTGTTGCCTTTAAAACATTTGTTTCTGTGAAGAAACAGCTGCGAATGTCAAACACGAGTCTTTCAGGATCAAATTCAGCATCTGTGGAAAAATAATTCCAACTTGTAAACAGTCGGTTTTAAACTCATCATCTTTGGTCATCGTGTAACAAATTTACTAACTTTAATAAGTGACATTGAAATCAAAAGAAATCAAAGTTTCTGGATGCTTCTAAATAATAAACGATGCTGGAAACAACGTATAAATGATGTCAAAGCAAAATAACACTATAACAATACTGTATAAATTGAAGGATTTGTTAAATCAGCTTCATTCTCCACTTTGTTGTGTTCACTTCTACTTCCATTCATCACTGACTGTGTGGTCATTTGGGGAAAGTCACATAAAACAAACACAAATCAGATTTTTATATTTCAAAAGCGTAAACCAAACTACCAATCAAGAACCAACTCAGCTGTTTATTCAGTGAGAGGTTGTAAAACTCAGAGAGATCAGGTGTAAAGTCCCAAACTAATGACGAGCTGAAAGAGTCCAAAAGAAGTTTGAAATGATTTGAGAGGAATCTGCAGGTTTGAGGACTGATGTCAAAAATCACTTGTGTTAAAGAGGTGAACTTGTGGAGCAGCTGTAGTGAGGAAATCAATAATCCCATAGAATCATTTAACGAACAAATCTAAAAGTGGTCAGACTGACATGTTGGCATTAGTGTAGTAGAGTTAGTGTCACATTAGTCTGACGTCAAACAGGTAAAAGACTCAATAATCTGCAGCTTTTCACTCTGTAGAAATTAAATCTTTCTGTTCTTCATTTGTTTTCTGCTCCACTGTTATTTTCTCGTTTGTTTTTTGTGTCATTGTTTGTGTCAAGTTTCAGTTAATTTTCCCTCCAAAGTTTTTCTCCAGAAATATAAACAGAGCGTTGAGGTTAGTTGTTGTTTTAGTTAACATTTTGTCCTGATGGCAGCACATTTATTACTCAACGTGTTGACTCTGAATGTTGCCTTTCTTATCAACATGTTTGGTTTTACCGATTATTCCTCTGCTGAAGCTAAGCACTGACTGTGATGTATGAGTTCTGTCTCTAAACCCCTGTCTGTCTTTGTTGTTCTTGTTCAATAAAGTTTTTAAAAAAGGAAACCTGCTCTTGACTCCCAGTGTGCAGTGGTGGAGAAAGTATTCAGATCATTTACTTAAGTAAAAGTAGCAGTACTGCAATATAAAAATACTCCATCACAAGTAAAAGTCCTGCATTGAAAATATCACTAAAGTATCAAAAGTAAAAGTACTAATAATTCAGAAAAGTGTCCCCCGTGAGTGTTACACTGTTATATATGATATTGGATTATTACTACTGATGCATTCATGTGTAACAAGTATTTCACTGTTGTAGTAGTCGAGATGGAGATCATTTAACCTGTTGTAGATACTGTTGGTGGTTGAATCTGTAACACTGTAACAACCATCTTCCGTTGTAGAAACCCCCAAAACCGACAGAAGGAGCTGCGTCAGTGTACAGATTGATGTCACGTGGGTGAGTCAGTTGGTCGTCGTAGAAGAAAGTGATACCATTCCAGTTGGCGAGAAGGTAGAGCCAAAGACGTCGAGTTCGGCACAGCTTGCACTGTCCAGGGAAATGGAACTCAAGAGTGATGGGACGGAAGAAGCGATCGACAACAAGTGGGAGATGAAGGCTTGTCCTTGTAGAATGATAAGTAAGGCAAAGTTGAGGTGTCCTAGAAGAGAGAGAAGTTGGCGTTTGGTGCAGGATGGAGAAGGAGGAAGTTGGAGATCAGAAGGCTGATACGGTTGAGTTTTTCGAATGGGAGAGAAGCCTGGGACAGATTAGTGTCGAGGGTGATTCCCAGGAGCTCTAGAGATGTGCAGGGGCCCTCTGTTTTCTCTATGGACAGTGGAACCCCAAGGTCTGAGAAGACTGAAGTCAGTATCACCAGACCTGATGCGCATGGCGATGAGGGAGGGGAAATGATGAGGAAATCGTCCAAGAGATCGACGAGGAATGGAATCTTATGGTTATTCGACAAGATCCAACAGAGGGCTTCTGACAGGGTGTCCAAGAGTTTAGAGCTCCTTTTGCAACCAAAGGTGAGCCTGACGGCAAAGTAATAAGAACCTCGCCAGCGGAATCTGAAGAATCGCCAGAAGTCCGGGTGGATGGGGAGAACTTTGAAAGGACTGGTGATGTCCGCTTCGGAGACAACCCTTTCCCGGTGAGTTTGATGAGGGTGATGGCATGGTTGATGGTGGAATAGTGAAGGGAAAAGTGTTCGCTTGGAATCAAGCTATTGATGCCGATGAGACATTTCTTTCCAGAGTATTTCCTTGTTGCAACGCCAAGTGGGCTGATACGGAAGTTAGGAAATGGATGAGCAAAGAATGAAGCCTTCTTTGACTTCCTTGGTGATCAGGTGATTGACAGACTCTGGCTCGTTAATGGCAAACTGAAGATTTTTGCATGAAAAAGACGTGGATGGTAGTGCGGAAAATCCAGGGTGGAAACCTTCTCTAAATCCCTTGATGAGGAACTGAGCAAAAGCTGGATCAGGATGGTGTTGGAGTGCTGTTGCGAAGGCCGGGATGTTAATGGGTGTTGAAAGGTGCTTACCTAACTGCAAGGTGGGGTTGTGTGGGCATGCAGGGCGGGCGTGGCCTCCACCGCAGTAGGAGCAGACGTGGAGGAAGCGGCACATGGACATGGTACGCCTAGCCTCGTTGAAGTTGTTGCAGATGGAACGACCTCCTTGGATCATGATTGGCCTGCTTTTTTTATCTGTACCTTTGTTTATGGGGAAGAAGACGTAGGGGCTGGTGATGCTTGCTTTGGAGGTATGGGTTCTGGTGGGGCTGCTGACGATAGACGAGAGAAAGCTGAAGTTCTTGTTTGGGCTTGGTGTGGCTTAGCGTGGGCGGGAATGGATCAGGAAGAGGCCGGATGAGACGGGGTGCTACACGGGGAGCATGGTAGCAATAAATAGATTTCATTATCGAGTGTGCCCCAGTAAGTGTTCTCATTGAACTGTTGGAGATGGGCAGTGGCTTCAGAAGCAAAGTGAATATGGTATTGATTGATTGCCAGATTTAGAATGACTAACATGTAGTCATCCATTTCTTGCCGGCGGGTGGGAAATTGGGAACATAGTACGTCCCTGAGAGAGAAAGCGTAAGCAAACTGGAAGAAAGCTCTCTGGTGCGGGAGGATTTCCTCCCTTTCGGGTAAGGGAGCCCTTCTTGGCCTTCAGAAAATCTGTCGGCGGGTGGTTGGCGGAGGGAAGGCATGATGAGAAGAGAAAGATCTATGTAATTTCTGTCTATGATCTGTTACGTAGAATGGAGGCAACTGGAGGAGGACGGCAGACGAAAGTGTTAGGATGGTGAAAGGAAGGATTAGCTGTGGACAGGGTGAAGTTGCCAGTTGCCTGCTGGGCTGGAAGGTGTTGAGAAGGAAGACTGAAGTAAAGAAAGGGAGGGAATTGCTGCTGCAAGGGCTGTGGAGGAAAGCTGGGCGCCAGCATCCCGGTGCCCGATGCTCCAGCTGACATGGTCTGGTGGGACTGGTGGATCTGGGAGATGGAAGATCCTGGCATTCCGGTGCCAGAAGCCCCGAACAAAGCCGGCTGCTGTGGTTGGTGGGCAGCTGGGGGAGACGGATAATTTGTCGGATGAATTGTAGTGGTCTTGGATGTGGATGAGGGATGAACCAGGCGGGATACGGACCATGGAAGAGATGGAATATGGACTTGCTGGACTCACCTGCTTCGTGGTCGTCTTTTGGATAACGTGAGCGGGGTCACAGGCATGGAGATGGTGGAGAACTTTCTGGCTTCTGGGTCTCTTTGGGAGTAATCCTGTGATTCCTGATTTTGTCTGAAAATTTGGGGACAACGGACGGGCTGGATGGGATTGAGTTGGCCATATATACGAACTGGAAGGTAGCTAGCATGCTCGATGTGGTGTAGCTCGGTCTCGGTTCAAATGCAGAATACGAGAGCGAAGAGGAGGAGATGGGTTAGGTAGGTATTTATGGATGTGCCGGAAGTGGTTCGAGGTGTGGTCCTGCTCCTGAAACTCTGCTAGATAGCTCCAATAAATGTACTGAGTCCCTTTCCTCAGCTGCTGTTTGAATGTGACGAGCTGAAGCTCAGGAGCCCGGGGCTGGACTTCATCCATCACTCCTCACAGACTCATAAAGGACAACTTCTGATCCTTCAATTATCAATTCAGTTATTGATCTTTCCCCATCATGCTGTGAGGAACCACCATCTGATCTCAGGCTGCGTTCACTGCACCAGACGCTTTCCAACAGCAGCAGGTCACAGAAACGTTTTCTACCTTGATGAATTATACAAAGACAATCCTCCTGACTGCCTCCTGCCTGTCATTCTGACCTCCCTCTGCTTCCTTAATACCACAGCACAAACTCACCCTCACCCATACTATCTCAGTATTAAGCCTGCATGACAACTACAGACAGTACAGGCTGCATTATCATCTCTAAGTGCCAGATATTTCCTCTCTTCTTGCTCATGCTGGCTCTGTGAATGCAATATAGTCTCCGTTCAATAACGTAGTGAGACATTTGAACTAATACAATTACTCAGCCTTCAGCACACATGGATTTTAATATAGTTCAATTACCCAACCAGGTAAAACTCCTACCTTCCTGGGTGAAAACAAAGGGGGTGGCTATTATAAAAGCTAATATCAAAAAGGTAAAAGACTAAGTAAACCACCAACAGCCACACAGAAGACTATTTCAATAAAATAATCTATATTGATGTCAAAACACATCTACAACAACTAATCCTCCTCTGTCTGACTGCTCATGACTGAGCACTGGTGTTAGCTAACATTAGATAATATATCACACTTTATATTATTATAAAATGCCAAGTCATAGGCACAGATAGCTATTTAGATACAAGATAGATTTATTGATCACTTTACAACTGTCACAGATATGCCAGGCCTCACCAGCCAGTTATCACCCACACCTGCCCCCAATCACACTCCTGCTCCCCATCAGTCCCTCCTACAGACTCTCCTTATCCCCATACCCTCCATATCTTGCCGTCACTTAATAAAGAACATTCTTGTCCATCTTGGTGTCCCCCGCCTGTCTGTATTGTAACAACAACAATTACATTTTGTTTTGTAGTTCCCTTTTGTAGTTCCACATTAATATGGCAGCTGTTGGATGGATTGTGATGAAATGGGCTTCATCGTTCATGCTCCCCTCAGGATGAACTGTAATAACTCTGGTGATCCTCTGAAAGTCATCATCATCAGGTCGACATGTTAACGTGTCCAACACTTTGGTTTATGACCAAATACCTGCAGAACTGAAGTTCTACTTTAAATTATTTTGATTAATTTTCTGTCAGTCAACTTTCAGCAGAACACGTTTTAACTTGAGTTAAATCGAGGACATTCACCAACTCAGTGTCAACTACAGTTCTGACTTGATGACCGGAGTCAGTGGATCAAAAGAAGGATGAAGGTAATCAGACAGAGAGCAGCCGTTCATTAGTCACTTAGCCATCAGAGACTGCTTCAACATTCAGTTACACTGGTCCCTCCAGTGCTAATCACATTCAGCTCGTCTGAAGGGAAGTTCGTCCATTTTTGGTGTCTGGCGGTCAGAGTGTAGGAACCAACATCAGCAGACAGTCAGGAAGTGAAACGTTCTGCAAACCTGCCCAAAAGATAGTTAAGTGTGTGTACAGTAGTATATATTGTTTACAAATGTATTGGTTAAAATAATGTGTGTTAAAATGTGTTTAGTGCTTAAAGCTACAGTTTGTGCTGCTGTTCTACTATGACTAGAACTACAACTGCTAGCCTACAACGTTTAGAGCCCGACTGATACAGCGGCCGATATCACATCTCTGCTCTGTTGACTTTCTTCGTCAGCAGTATGTTTTATAAAGTCGCCCCAAAAACACAACTCGCCTCTTGGATCTGTTTAATACAGGAAATAACTCCAAGCTACTGAGCAGAGCTGCCATGATGTGACATTTAAAAAGTGCACACACCAGGACAAACTGGTCTCTACCTGCTGATATCTGAAGGATTTCCAAACACTGAAACCAGCCTGTAATCTGTCACTTCAGCTGACAGGATGCAGTTTGTGTTTGTGGCACCAGAGGGCGCCAAACCCTCCATGACGAGTCGCACTCCTCTCAGCTGCATTAATGCCGTACTGTCATTCTTCTCCACAGCTGTCCTCAGGACCTTCAGCAGTGGTTTTCACTTCTGAGATCAAAGACAAACTATCAGTAACTCGTTCACATGTGACACATTTCTGTCTCTGTTCCAGCGTGTCGTCCATTTCCACTGCTGGAGAGGAAGCGAGTCCATTTACTCAACTCCTGGACTGCAGTATAATACCTGTAGAAAGTACAGTACAAGTATTGAACTCCGCTACATCTCAGAGAGAACTGTTGTACTTTTTACTCCACTACATTCATCTGACAGCTTTACTCGCTACTTACTTTACAGATCAAAGTCTGTGCACACCCACACACCATGGCTGATTAGACCGACACGAATGATAAGCGGGTGTGGTGAAATGAGGACACACACACACACACACACACACACACTGAAGAATTAGAAGAGGCGTCGCTTCACTTGGTCTGAACTGAAAGTTGAACTTGAAGTGAAGCACGAAGCTCCTTTTCTACACGGACCTGCTGAGGACAGACAACAGCTGCACACTGATGAAGTTCATGGCTAAAAGTTCAGTAAGTGGAGCTCTGACTGGTTGAAATGGTTTCTGAAACGCTTGAATTGATGGTGAATGTGTGACTTTCTAAAGCCTGCTGCTTCCTGGTTGTCGGGCTGTTTTACTTTGTTTGACCTCCAGAAATCTGCACTTTGACAGACAGATGTTGGACAGGAAGTGAATAATTTTTCTTTTCCTTTCGGCTGTTCCCTTTCAGGGGTCGCCACAGCGAATCATGTGCTTCCATCTAACCCTGTCCTCTGCGTCCTCTTCACTCACACAAATTAACTTCATGTCCTCTCTCACTACATCCATAAATCTCCTCTTTGGTCTTCCTCTAGACCTCCTGCCTGGCAGCTCCAACCTCAGCATCCTTCTACCAATATATTCACAGTCTCTCCTCTGAACGCGTCCGAACCGCCTCGATCTGGCCTCTCTGACTTTATCTCCGAAACATCTAACATGACCTGTCCCTCTGATGTCCTCGTTCCTGATCCTGTCCGTCCTCGTCTCTCCCAAAGAGGACCTCAGCATCTTAAGCTCTGCTACCTCCAGCTCTGCCTCTTGTCTTTTCTTCAGCGCCACTGTCTCTAAGCTGTACAACATTGCTGGTCTCACCACCGTCTCCAACACCTTTCCTTTCATTCCTGCTGAGACTCTTTTATCACACAACACACCTGACGCTTTTCTCCACCTGTTCCAACCTGCTCGCACTCGCCTCTTCACCTCTTCTCCACAGTCTCCATCGCTCTGAACCGTTGACCCTAAGTACTTAAAGTCCTGCACCTTCTTCACCTCTGCTCCCTGTGACCTCACCATCCCACCTGGGTCCCTCTCATTGACGCACATGTATTCTGTCTTACTGTGGCTAAGCTTCATTCCTCTGTTTTCCAGAGCAGACCTCCCTGCTCTCACTACAAATCACAACGTCATCCGCAAACATCATAGTCCATGGAGATTCCTGTCTAACCTTATCTGTCAGCCTGTCCATCACCAGAGCCGATCCTTGATGCAGACCCACCTCCACCTTGAACTCCTCACCTACAGCACACCTCACCACGGTCTTACAGCTCTCATACCTGTCCTGCACCACTCTAACATACTTCTCTGCCACGCCAGACTTCCTCATACAATACCACAGCTCCTCTCTCGCTTTCTCTAAATCTACGAAGACACAATGCAACTCCCTATGACCTTCTCTGTACTTCTCCATCAGCATCCTCAGAGCAAATACTGCATCTGTTGTACTCTGTTCACCCCTGCCCTTAGCCTAGCTTCCACTACTCTTTCACACAATTTCATTGTATGGCTCATCAGCTTTATTCCTCTGTAGTTGCCACAGCAAAAATTGGCACCAGTACACTTCTCCTCCATTCCTCGGGCATCCTCTCACTCTCCAAGATCTTGTTAAACAAACTAGTGAGAAACTCTACTGCCACCTCTCCTAGACATTTCCATACCTCCACAGGTATGTCATCAGGACCAACTGCCTTTCCACTCTTCATCCTCTTCAACGTCCCCCTCACTTCACTCGTGCTAGGAAGATGAGGAATCTACCTGAGTATCTGTTGATCAACAGATACTCAGGTAGACTCCTTCCTGAGGGCGGGGCTTATGTAACACAGAGTAGCTTAAATTTCTAGTTCCCGTCCCATTTTTTCACAATTGAGAATGACTTCCAGATGGGAGCTGAAACGTCTTGATTCTGAAAACAGTGTCCAGATGACTACAACTGAAACCTTTTCTACGATAGAACACTCCTGGACGAATGAGGGACTACACCATCCTACACAAGATGTAGTCCACCTGAGTGCTTCTACCTCCACTCTTATATGTCACCCTATGTTTCTGCCTCTTCTGGAAGAAAGTGTTCACTACAGCCATTTCCATCCTCTTTGCAAAGTCTACCACCATCTGTCCTTCATGCTCCTGTCCTGAAGACCAAACCTGCCCATCACATTCTCATCACCTCTGTTCCCTTCACCTACATGCCCATTGAAATCTGCACCAATCACCACTCTCTCACCTCTGGGGATGCTCTGCATCACTTCATCTAACTCACTCCAGAATTTCTCCTTCTCTTCTAACTCACATCCTACCTGTGGTGCATAACCACTCACAACATTGAACATCACCCCTTCAATTTCCAGCTTCAGACTCATCAACCTGTCTGATACTCTTTTCACCTCTAGAACATTCCTCACAAACTCCTCTTTCAGGATAACTCCTACTCCGTTTCTCTTCCTATCTGACCCATGGTAGAACAACTTGAACCCTGCTCCTAAGCTTCTAGCCTTGCTACCTTTCCACCTGGTCTCCTGGACACACAGTATGTCCACCTTCTTTCCCTGCATCATGTCAATCAGCTCTCTAGCCTTCCCTGTCATAGTCCCAACATTCAAAGTCCCTACTGTCAGTCCTACATTCTTAGCTTTCCTCTTCTCTCTCTGCCTACGAACACACCTTCCTCCTCTCCTTCTTCGTCTTTGACCAACAGTAGTCCAATTTCCACCGGTACCCTGTAGATCAACAGCACCGGTGGCGGTCGTTGTTAACCCGGGCCCCGACCGATCTGGTATGGAAGTCATTGTCACGATTCACATTTTTAATTTGGCATGTGTTTTACGTCTGATGCCCTTCCTGACACAACCCTCTGCATTTATCCAGACTTGGAACTGGCACAAGAAGACACTGGCTTGTGGCCCTTTGCGGTTGCATTGGACAGGAAGTAAATAATTCTATGAAATAACGAAAGTTTACTGTAATTTAAAAGACAGCAGCCGTTCAAATACTGAAGTTTAAAAGTATTTGTGCAGAATTCTCTTTCACCTTTTTTTACATGTTTTTAAAAAATTGAAAAATTGAACTTGTACTAAAGTTGGTCTGTAAAACTACAGTACAACACAAATCTGTCATTTAATGATTGTATTGTAGACGAATATATTGTAGATTAATAGGAACCGTTTGCTGCCAGACTTTTTATTATATTTTACAGTGTAAGCTGCAGGTTATAATTGACCTTTTTCTAATTCAACTGTCGGAGCCATTTTTCTCGTGGTTTTCTCTTCAGGCTTTTCTGTGTTTAAGGGCAGCTGAGCAGGAGAGAAGCCATTTTGAATGCATGTTTCCTGCTTTGAGTCGGCCTTCACTGTAAAAACAACTACAGTCGAAACTGAAGCTGATATTTAGCTTTTTTTCAGGAGAAATGATGGAAAGGATGAATGAGTGATGATGAGTTTTCAGTGCTGATCAGTAATTGGACCGATGCTTCCTGCTCTGCTCTCTGTGTTTCCTCTACAGGTGAAGGTAGAGTGTCTCTGGGAGCTGATGTGAGTTCAGTAGCAGCTGCCAAGGTAACATGATTGATTTTGGATTTGGACTGTCAGATAGTATTGAGGTGAAGGAGCTGTTTCGTCCAGTCAGAGCGCTGTGTGTTTGTCATGTGACTGAGAGGAATGATGAGTAAAATGTCTCCCAGCAGGCTGCTGTGTTTGTGTGAAGGTGTGGGCTCTGCTATGGATCAGAGTGAGGACAGACAGGAGGGAGTCCCCCCCTCTAAAACCACTCTGTGTGGGGAACATGACACAAGGACCGAAGCTCAGAGGTGAGGCGAGCATCTCTGACCGTCCATGACTCTTCTCCACGTCACAAAGCATTTGATTCTCCATTTGAAACAAACACATTTAACTGAACTGAAGTACGCAGTTGTCAGTGTTAAAACAGGGCTGGGCGATCTGATCTCAGATCTGTATCAGGGGAAACTGTCACCTTTAGCTTCATGATGAGAAATGTAACAGCAACACGTGTTTGAATCAGTCAGAGCAGATTTGCTTCACATGTTGCTCGCTGCTGATGTTTGTCCTGATTCATTCCAGTCTGACCAGTTCCACATGCTGGTCTTCTGGACTGGACTGTGAGCTGATTGGTGGGTTGAACACGTGGTGATATGATGTCGGCTGTTGTAGCTGCTCTCACTTTAATTATCTGGAATTCAAACTTTTGTTCAGTAACACGTAATTTAATACATTGTTCTTATTGTCCAGCCCTGTATTCAAACTTTTACAATTAAACATCATTTCACAAAGTCTTTGATTCAGTGAGATTATAAAGAAAAGAAGTGATCTTTAATGAATCTCTTTCTATCAGGATCCATCAGAGACCAGACTGTCCTGAACCTGAACCCAGCTGTGTGTCGATGAAGAGTGACCAGTCTATGGATCTTCCACCAGTCTTCAAAGATGGACGCCACTCTGCTGATCAAAGGTGAGGATTTCAAACTGATAATGAAACAAACTGATGTGTTTTTCATCAGACTCTGTCGTGAGATCTCCAGTTTTTAAACCTTTACTAACTCAGATGAAGTTCTCTGAGCACCAACACTCTTTGGCAGCAGCAGCTGCCTCACACTCACACAGTCAAAGACATTCACACTGGGAGCTGCCCAGTACAACCAGTCTGATACAAGCAGACACTGAGCAGCTACACCGGAGCAGCTGGAGGTTCTGGGTGCCTTGCTCCAGGGCACTTCAGCAGTGTACAGTGAGGGGTTGGTGAGAGCTGTTGGGACTGAACCAAACTGACTGGTGAAGCAAAACACTGAGCTGTTGATTCTCAGTGGGATCAGCAAGACTAGTACGCAAATGGAAGGCCTGCAAACTCCATGTATATTATGAGCACCTGAAGGACTTAATGAAGAAATACAATGCTGCAGTTACTGATGCACGAGCAACTTATTTTTCCACTTTAATCTCTCAGAATGAACAAAACTCAAAGTACTGTTTAAAACTGGATTGTTGGTGCCCCCCTAACATTAACTTGTGTGTGACACCTGACCTCTGTGAGCAGTTTAAAAAATTTCAGTTTAAAATATTTTTTACTGAAAAAATGTAAAAACTCTGATTCCAGACTGATAGCAGACCCCATAATTTACCTGTCCCAGAGCCTTTAACCCATAGATCATTTGATGTCTCATCCTTTAGTTCCTTTACTTCAGTGTCTCTTTCCGCAGTCAATGATATGGTTCAGCACATTAAGTCATTAGCTTGCCCCTTGGATGTGGTCCCTACCAGACTAGTGAAGGAGACTCTGCCTACTGTTGGCCCTTTCATCTTATCTATTGTAAATAGCTCCCTGACCTCCGGCTCTGTCTCCGCTTGTTTTAAAACTGCTCTGCTCAAACCTCTGCTTTAAAAAAAACAAACAAAAAAACTCAACTCTGGATAACGACAGACCTGTTTTAAAACTCTTTTTATCCAAGATCCTAGAAAAAGCTGTATTCAAACAATTAGTACCATATTTGACAGATAATAATAATTTTTCGAATTGTTCCAGTCTGGTTTTTCAATCCCTTCACAGTACTGCGACTGCTCATCTCAAAGTCTGTAACGACCTTCTGTTGGCTGAAAATGTTGGTGAGTTCTCTATTCTAGTTCTTTTGGACTTCAGTGCTGCTTTCGGCACAGAAAGGTGGACAGGAATCACTGACTGGTTCAGGTCTAACAGATGTTTCTCTGTGACTATGGCTGGCTCAGTTTCATCCCCCATGAACATGCCCTGGTGTCCCACAGGGTTCAATTCTGGGTCCCATTTTATTCTCCATCTATATGCTCCCTCTTGGTGACATCATCTGCAAATATAATGTCCAGTTTCACTGTTACGCCGATGACACACAGCTCTATCTTCCAATCAGACCCGGCTTCTAAAATAGCAACCCTCCATAAGTGCCTTGCTGAAATAAAACTGGATGTTACGCAACTTTCTCCAACTAAACATTACAAAATCTGACGTCATTGTACTTAGTCCTCCCACAAACAGCATTCAAATCATGGCAAACCTAGGTGAACTAGCAACTTCTGCAAAGCCCTGAGCCAAAAATCTTGGTGTAGTTTTGATCAGGACTTGTGTTTCAAACCCCATGTAAAGAAAGTTGTTCAGTCATGTTTTTATCATTTGAGAAAAATAGCCAAGGTTAACACTTTTATTTCACCCACAGATATGGAGAAACTCCTCCATGCTTTTATCTCCTCCCGCCTCGACTACTATAACTCCCTATATACCTGTCTCAGTCAGAAATCAATCCACTGACTACAGTACGAAATGCTGCAGCTCGGCTTTTAACGCAATCCAAAAAATGCGACCATATCGTTCCTGTTTTAGCATCCCTGCACTGGCTGCCTGTTTTTTTTTTTTTTTATTTAAATTAAATTACTTTTAAGGCCAAGCATGGGCTGGCCCCTCCCTACATTTCTGACCTTGGCATTGCTAGCCATTGCAGTGATGCCTTTTTTTATTTTATCTTTTATTTTGATTTGTTTGTGTGTTTCATATTGATTGTTGTAAAGCACTTTGTTACCTGTATTAAAAATTGCTATACAAAAAAAACCCTATTATTATAGTAAAACTTTACCACTACAGGGAGTCATCTGATTCACTGTTCTTGTCCAAATATCACTTCATGGACCTTTACCTTGTGTTTGTCTCTGTGTGGACAGACATAATGTGAGCTAATTCTTCATGATTCCTCCACAGAGTCGACCAGGAGAGCTCAGAGGTTCCCAGTGGTCAGTCTGCCCAGCAGCATCAAACACACCTGGACTCCATATTTCTGGTCTGTATATGTACAACGACTACTTCTACATCTATTTTGTTCATGATAATCTCCATGCTGCACTTTTCAGACCAGTGGATTGTCAGTCTGTCCAACATGGATCTGATTTTGGTTCCATGATTTTAGTTTGATTGTGTCATTCATATAATATTCTGTTCCAGCTGCTGGAGGAGAACATCGTCATTTTTGTGAAGAACGAGCTGAAGAAGATCCAGACGGTTCTGAGATCAGATTACCCAGAATGCTTAGAGAGTCAGAGGGAGGATGAGGAGGTGTTGGACGGTGAGGAGGAAGAGCAGAGGAGGAGCAGCAGAGAGGCATTTCTGAAGATCACACTGCACTTCCTGAGGAGAATGAAGCAGGAGGAGCTGGCTGACTGTCTGCAGAGCAGTAAGAGGATTTTTCCAAAGATTTAACATGCTGGATAAACATTTACTAATGTCTCAAGAGATGGACCAAAATATATTCATATACTCATTTTTTAAGGAAATTAAATGTTGAAATATTGACTACCTTAATAATCTTCTTTTTGTGATTTCACTCAGAACATCTTGCTTCAGTTTGTCAGCGTAAACTTAAATCTAACCTGAAGGAGAAGTTCCAGTGTGTGTTTGAGGGGATCGCTAAAGCAGGAAACCCAACCCTTCTGAACCAGATCTACACAGAGCTCTACATCACAGAGGGAGGGGCTGGAGAGGTCAATGAAGAACATGAGGTCAGACAGATTGAAACAGCATCCAGGAAACCAGACAGACCAGAAACAACAATCAGACAAGAAGACATCTTTAAACCCTCACCTGGAAGAGATGAACCAATCAGAACGGTGATGACAAAGGGAGTGGCTGGCATTGGGAAAACAGTCTTAACACAGAAGTTCACTCTGGACTGGGCTGAAGACAAAGCCAACCAGGACATACACTTCACATTTCCATTCACTTTCAGGGGGCTGAATGTGCTGAAAGAGGAAAAGTACAGCTTGGTGGAACTTGTTCATCACTTCTTTACTGAAACCAAAGAAGCAGGAATCTGCAGGTTTGAGGAGTTCCAGGTTGTGTTCATCTTTGACGGTCTGGATGAGTGTCGACTTCCTCTGGACTTCCACAACAATGAGGTCCTGACTGATGTTACAGAGTCCACCTCAGTGGATGTGCTGCTGACAAACCTCATCAGGGGGAACCTGCTTCCCTCTGCTCGCCTCTGGATAACCACACGACCTGCAGCAGCCAATCAGATCCCTCCTGAGTGTGTTGACATGGTGACAGAGGTCAGAGGGTTCACTGACCCACAGAAGGAGGAGTACTTCAGGAAGAGATTCAGAGATGAGGAGCAGGCCAGCAGAATCATCTCCCACATGAAGACATCACAAAGCCTCCACATCATGTGCCACATCCCAGTCTTCTGCTGGATCACTGCTACAGTTCTGGAGGAGGTGTTGAAAACCAGAGAGGGAGGAGAGCTGCCCAAGACCCTGACTAAGATGTACATCCACTTCCTGGTGGTTCAGTCCAAACTGAAGAACATCAAGTATGATGGAGGAGCTGAGACAGATCCACACCGGACTCCAGAGAGCAGGAAGATGATTAAGTCTCTGGGAAAACTGGCTTTTGAGCAGCTGCAGAAAGGCAACCTGATCTTCTATGAATCAGACCTGACAGAGTGTGGCATCGATATCAGAGCAGCTTCAGTGTACTCAGGAGTGTTCACACAGATCTTTAGAGAGGAGAGAGGGCTGTACCAGGACAAGGTGTTCTGCTTCGTCCATCTGAGCGTTCAGGAGTTTCTGGCTGCTCTTCATGTCCATCTGACTTTCATCAAATCTGGTGTCAATCTGCTGTCAGAAGAACAACCAACATCCCGTTTGTCTAAATTATTTAAAGACAAACAGAATCTAAAATATCTACACCAGAGTGCTGTGAACAAGGCCTTACAGAGTCCAAATGGACACCTGGACTTGTTCCTCCGTTTCCTCCTGGGACTTTCACTGCAGGCCAATCAGATTCTCCTACGAGGTCTGCTGACACAGACAGGAAGTAGCTCACAGACCAATCAGGAAACAGTCCAGCACATCAAGAAGAAGTTCAAGGAAAATCTCTCTGCAGAGAAAATAATCAATCTGTTCCACTGTCTGAATGAACTGAATGATCGTTCTCTAGTGGAGGAGGTCCAACACTACTTGAGTTCAGGAAGTCTCTCCACAGATGAACTGTCTCCTGCTCAGTGGTCAGCTCTGGTCTTCATCTTACTGTCATCAGAAAAAGATCTGGACGTGTTTGACCTGAAGAAATACTCTGCTTCAGAGGAGGCTCTTCTGAGGCTGCTGCCAGTGGTCAAAGCCTCTAACAGAGCTCTGTAAGTACAGAGATAGATGGATTTGTTGAAATAATAATTAATACACTGCTAACTTCTAAAGAGTTGAGAAAAAATAAACAACTTTAATCATTGTCTCTTCAGACTGAGTGGCTGTAACCTCTCAGAGAGAAGCTGCAAAGCTCTGTCCTCAGTTCTCAGTTCCCAGTCCTCTAGTCTGAGAGAGCTGGACCTGAGTAACAACAACCTGCAGGATTCAGGACTGAAGCTGCTGTCTGCTGGACTGGAGAGTCCACACTGCACACTGGAAACTCTCAGGTGAGATCACAGTTCAGTTGGTCTTTAGTCTGTGGTAGGTGAGTATCAACCCATGGGCCAAATTTGGCCCTCCAGCAAAAACATATTTGGCCCCCTGAAAAAATCTTTTACCTTCATAGTTTACATCAAATCTGTAACTACAATGCTTATGTAAAAAATATGACCTTGTATCATCTAATACTGCCCCCACATGAAGAGAAGAACAGTAGCTACTGTGCTTCATTCTGCACCAGGTTGTTTGTAGTCACAGTTAAGAGTGAGAGTGGGAAAGAGAGGCAGGGAAAGCGCTGTTCTTCAGATTGAGAACAATCAGTAAATTTCTCTCCTGGTTTCAAAACTTGTCAGGATTTTAAAACTCTGAGCCCAGCCTTATGAACCACTTCCTGTTTAGATGTTGCCTAGCAATGCAGACTGCATGACGTTAGAGGCCAGGAACTATATTTCATGATTTTTAAAACAGAAAAGTGAGATCCAAATTAGTTCTAGGTATGAGTACTTGAACAACTGAACGTTTCAATTTGAGTACATATGGCATTTTGTTGGTAATGATTGATTCTTTTGAGACAAACCACCCCCCACTTCATTGGCTGGTTCTTAGCCACCGTGTCATCCATTACAATGATGGAACATAGAGCTTGTCAGGTAATATCCCTAACATATCAAATCTTATCAAGTCTAATATCATCTGAACACAAATGTTATTTGTCTTCTTGTTGATCATTGTCTCTTCAGACTGAGTGGCTGTAACCTCTCAGAGAGAAGCTGCAAAGCTCTGTCCTCAGTTCTCAGCTCCCAGTCCTCTAGTCTGAGAGAGCTGGACCTGAGTAACAACAACCTGCAGGATTCAGGACTGAAGCTGCTGTCTGCTGGACTGGAGAGTCCACACTGCACACTGGAAACTCTCAGGTCAGGATTCATCAACTTTTTTTAACTGATGACCGTTTGATTTCTTGTTTATATGAATGGATAAACCCCCAGATGTTTTCTCCATTCAAATTATTTTCAAACCAGTTGTGTTTAGTCAGTTTTTAGATCCTGTGAATAACTTTCCATGAACATATTTTATATTAGTTTTGTTCTGCCTTTGCTGTTGGAACCTGAAATACCAAAGAGGTAAAAACTGAGTCAGTAACTGACCCAAAGTAAAACACATACAGCCAGTTATTCAGTGAACTGTGTTTTTGGAAACAGGCACATTTTCTTTGTGATTTCAGATCAGTGTCTCTGCTGGTCTGATAGTGACTTTTACTCACCATGGTGATATGACAGTGCACCCAGCTGTTATGTGGTTAACCACCATTTCAATATTTTATTTCAAACAACCTCACACTCTGGATGACTTTTGAAACTGAGTGAGGGAGTCAGAAATGTTTGCTTGTGGGCTGAAACACTGTTAGTTGTAGTAGGGAATAAAGGGTAAATAGGAGAAAATATAAATAAGCTGACCTCAAACAACCAGAGCTGATAAACACTGATTCATCGAAATGTTACAGCACAAAGACTTCAGACTAGAGCTGCTCATCCACTGTAACCATCACGCACAGATGTTCCCCAGCTGAGAGGAAACAACTTATTGTAGAAACACAAACAGAAGTTCATCTTTTTCATGTTACTGTTCACACAGATTTGTCTCATATTTAGAACAGGAAATGAGAAAATTAATAAATAAACAGAAATAATTTATTTTCTTCTGAAAGATAAGAAGTGAAAATGAGTTGTAGCCATTGGCCAATAAGAAGAACCTTGAAAAGAAGATCTATTAGACTATTTCACATGGGCAACACAGATAATCATCATTACATAAGAAGAAGCAATGCAGCAGACGTCATGTATACAGAGTGTGTAGCTGAAGCTCATTTGCAGCCCCTGTCCTGGTTCAGCTTTTCAGTTCAGGTTCAAACAACCAAACAAAGAAACAGATAAAACTGACTGTGTGTGTGTTTCGTGTTCTTATATCTGTGTACGAGAGCGATGTAATGTCCATGTCTGCGTGCTGGTCTGACCCCCCTCCTCCTTTCAGGGTGGAGCCCGGTGGAGTCCGATGGCTGAGACCAGGTCTGAGGAAGTGTAAGTGTGTTTTTACTTTGATTCATGAAAACAAAGCAGCACACATTCAGCCATCTTCAAACTGTGACATCACTCATTCACGTCTCTGATGTCGTCATCAAACAGATGATAGATTAATAACTGCAGCTGTGTTGTGTCTCGTTCTCTCCATCAGATTCCTGTGAACTCACACTCGACACAAACACAGCGAACAGAAAGATCAAACTGTCTGACGACAACAGGAAGGCGACACGTGTGAAGGAGGATCAGCCATATCCTGATCATCCAGACAGGTTTGACTACTGGCCTCTGCTGCTGTGTAGAAATGGTCTGACTGGTCGCTGTTACTGGGAGGTCGAGTGGAGAGGAAGAGTTGATATATCAGTGAGTTACAGAGGAATCAGCAGGAGAGGAGACAGTGATGACTGTTTGTTTGGATGGAATGATCAGTCCTGGAGACTGAGCTGCTCTGATGATGGTGGTTACTCTGTCTGTCACAATAAGAGACAAACATCCACCACCACCACCACCACCTCCTCCACCACCACCACCTCCTCCTCCTCCTCCTCCTCTGTCTCTCACAGAGTAGCAGTGTATGTGGACTGTCCTGCTGGCACTCTATTGTTTTTCAGAGTCTCCTCTGACACACTGATCCACCTCCACACCTTCAACACCACATTCACTGAACCTCTTTATCCTGGGTGTGGGCTCTGGTGGTCTAACAGGTCTGGTTCCTCAGTGTCTCTGTGTTCTCTGTCGGAGAGAGAGTCTCCTCGTGTTTCTCACTGCTGACCAGATAGTTCAGTCTGTACAGGGTCACACACAGCTGATGTTAGTTAGAACCAACCTGATGGGTTTCCTGTAATAGAGGAAGAGGAGGCCGAGGGAGCTGCATGATCATTGGCTGAAGGAAGAGAAGAGCAAAGTATGCTGGGATGAAGGGATATATGTGTGAGGGTAATGTGCAGCCTGCAGATGTAGAGATGAAGAAAATATACGAGATTTCGTATGAAGTTTGATCTTCTTCTATAACTCTGTGAAAAATGAAAATTTTAGGATCAAATGTGGCTGCTTGATTTTCAAATCTTCTTTTTGAAACCACAGAGGGAAAAATATTCAACTTTGAGTCTAAAACTGAACTTTGTCACCTTTAAAACATTTGTTTCTGTGAAGAAACAGCTGCGAATGTCAAACACGAGTCTTTCAGGATCAAATTCAGCATCTGAGGAAAAATAATTCCAACTTGTAAACAGTCGGTTTTAAACGCATCATCTTTGGTCATCGTGTAACAAATTTACTAACTTTGATAAGTGACGTTGAAATCAAGTTTCTGGATGGTTCTAGATAATAAACGATGCTGGAAACAACGTATAAATGGTGTCAAAGCAAAATATTACTGTATCACAATACTGTGTAAAATGAAGGATTTGTTAAATCAGCTTCATTCTCCACTTTGTTTTGTTAACTTCTACTTCCATACATCACTGACTGTGTGGTAATTTTGGAAAACTCACATAAAACAAACACAAATCAGATTTTTATATTTCAAAAGTGTTAACCAAACTACCGATCAAGAACTAACTCAGCTGTTTATTCAATGAGAGGTTGTAAAACTCAGAGAGATCAGGTATAAAGTCCCAAACTAATGACGAGCTGAAAGAGTCCAAAAGAAGTTTGAAATGATTTGAGAGGAATCTGCAGATTTGAGGACTGATGTCAAAATTCACTTGTGTTATAGAGGTGAACTTGTGGAGCAGCTGCAGTGAGGAAATCAATAATCCCATAAAAAATCGTTTAACCAACAAATCTAAAAGTGGTCAGACTGATATGTTGGCATTAGTGTAGTAGAGATAGTGTCACATTAGTCTGACGTCAAACAGGTAAAAGACTCAATAATCTGCAGCTTTTCACTCTGTAGAAATTAAATCTTTCTGTTCTTCATTTGTTTTCTGCTCCACTGTTTGTTTCTTGTTTGTTTTTTGTGTCATTATTTGTGTCAAGTTTCAGTTAATTTTCCCTCCAAAGTTTTTCTCCAGAAATATAAACAGGACGTTGAGGTTAGTTGTTGTTTTAGTGAACACTTCCTGATGGCAGCACATTTATTTCTTAACATGTTGACTCTGAATGTGGCCTTTCTTATCAACATGTTTGGTTTTACGGATTATTCCTCTGCTGAAGCTACAGTAAGCACTGACTATGATGTATGAGTTCTCAACTCAACTCAACTCAACTTTATTTATAAAGCACTTTCAACACCACAAGTGGAACCAAAGTGCTGTACACAAAATATAAAAAAAGAAACAGAAAAACAGAAAACAAACATATGACATACACACCTACACAGCACTGTCAAAAGCTAAAGAAAACAAATAAGTTTTAAGCGCACTCTGAAAAACACCCAATGAAGGACAAGTTTTTAGAGACAGAGGAAGGTCTTTCCGTAGCCTCGGAGCTGCAACAGAAAACGCCCGATCACCTTTACATTTTAGACGTGTACGTGGAACCACAAGAAGCAACTGATTATTTGAGTGCAGAGATCTGCTGGATTGACAGCGGCTGATTAAATCAGTAACATACTCAGGGGCTAGACCATGCAGAGACTTAAAAACGTACAACAGTGCTTTGTATTGAATTCTGTGTCGTATGGGTAACCAATGTAGTTTAATTAAAACCGGAGTAATGTGTTCTCTCTTCCTAGTACCCATTAAAAGTCTAACAGCTGAGTTCTGAACAAGCTGCAAACGGGAGAGAGAAGCCTGACTCACACCCAAATACAATACATTACAATAATCCAAACGTGAAGACACAAAGGCATGAACAACCTTCTCCATATCATTAAAAGTAAGAATAGATTTCAATTTAGATATTGATCTAAGATGGAAGAAACTATTATTAACAACAGCATTGATTTGCTGCTCAAATTTGAGCTCAGAATCAAAAATGACACCAAGGTTCCTCACGCCAGACAGTTTTTCCCCTGGAAACAACCCCAAGCAGTCAACATCCACACACCCCTTATTTCCAAATAAAATGATCTCAGTCTTATCCTCATTTAATCGGAGAAAGTTATTTGCAAGCCAGCACTTAACTTCTGCCAAACATACATGAAGAGACTGAATGGCACTTTTATGCCCATGTTTCAGTGGTACATAAATTTGAGAATCATCTGCATAAAGATGATACTGAAACCCAAATTTCTCAAAAATAGAACCTAGAGGGAGCATATAAAGGGAAAATAAAATTGGTCCCAGTATTGAGCCCTGTGGAACCCCACACACAAGGGGGGCAATGGAAGAAAAATAATCCCCTAAGCTGACTGAAAAAGTCCTATTCTTTAAATAGGAAGAGAACCATTTTAGGGCTAAGCCCTGAATACCAACCTGATCCCTAAGACGATCAATGAGAATGTTATGATCAACTGTATCAAATGCCGCTGTAAGATCTAACAAGAGCAAGACAACACAGTTACCAGAATCAACACCTCGAAGGATATCATTAGACACCCTCAAAAGAGCCGATTCTGTACTATGACCAACTCTAAAACCTGACTGGAATCTATCGCAGATGTTATTCTGTCTCTAAACCCCTGTCTGTCTTTGTTGTACTTGTTGTTGTTCAATAAAGTTTTAAAAAAGGAAACCTGCTCATGACTCCCAGTGTGCAGTGGTGGAGAAAGTATTCAGATCATTTACTTAAGTAAAAGTAGCAGTACTGCAATATAAAAATACTCCATCACAAGTAAAAGTCCTGCATTGAAAATGTCACTAAAGTATCAAAAGTAAGTAAAAGTACTAATAATTCAGAAAAGTGGCCCCTGTGAGTGTTACACTGTTTTATATGATATTGGATTATTACTACTGATGCATTCATGTGTAACAAGTATTTCACTGTTGTAGTAGTCGAGATGGAGATCATTTAAACTGTTGTAGATACTGTTGGTGGTTGAATCTGTAACACTGTAACAACCATCTTCTGTTGTAGAAACCCCCAAAACCGTCAGAAGGAGCGGCGTCAGTGTACAGATTGATGTCACGTGCGTGAGTCAGTTGGTCGTTGTAGAAGAAAGTGATACCATTCCAGTTGGCGAGAAGGTAGAGCCAAAGATGTCGAGTTCGGCACAGCTTGCACTGTCCAGGGAAATGGAACTCAAGAGTGATGGGACGGAAGAAGCGATTGACAACAAGTGGGAGATGAAGGTTTGTCCTTGTAGAATGATAAGTAAGGCAAAGTTGAGGTGGCCTAGAAGAGAGAGAAGTTGGCGTTTGGTGCAGGATGGAGCAAGGAGGAAGTTGGAGATCAGAAGGCTGATACGGTTGAGTTTTTTGAATGGGAGAGAAGCCTGGGACAGATTAGTGTCGAGGGTGATTCCCAGGAGCTCTAGAGATGTGGAGGGGCCCTCTGTTTTCTATGGACAGTGGAACCCCAAGGTCTGAGAAGACTGAAGTCAGTGTCACCAGACCTGATGCGCATGGCGATGAGGGAGGGGAAATGATGAGGAAATCGTCCAAGAGATGGACGAGGAATGGAATCTTATGGTTATTCGACAAGATCCAACAGAGGGCTTTTGACAGGGTGTCCAAGAGTTTAGAGCTGCTTTTGCAACCAAAGGTGAGCCTGACAGCAAAGTAATAAGAACCTCGCCAGCAGAATCTGAAGAATCGCCAGAAGTCCGGGTGGATGGGGAGAACTTTGAAAGCACTGGTCATGTTCACTTCCGAGAGCCACAACCCTTTCCCGGCGAGTTTGATGAGGGTGATGGCATGGTTGATGATGGTGGAGTAGTAAAGGGAAAAGTGTTTGCTCGGAATCAAGCTATTGATGCTGGGAATGGTACTGCCATGGGGTGCTGAAAGACCGATGAGACATTTAAGACACTTGTTGCAACGCCAAGTGGGCTGATGCGGAAGTTAGGAAATGGATGAGCAAAGAACGAAGCCTTCTTTGACTTCCTTGATAATCGGGTGATCGACAGACTCTGGCTTGTTAATGGCAAAATGAAGATTTTTGCATGAAAAAGACGTGGATGTTAGTGCGGAAATTCCGGGGTGGAAACCTTCTCTAAATCCCTTGATGAGGAACTGAGCAAAAGCTGGATCAGGATGGTGTTGGAGTACTGCTGAGGCCGGGATGTTAATGGATGTTTAGAATGACTGCCATGTAGTTGTCCATTTCTTGCCGGCGGGTGGGAAATTGGGAAAATAGTATGTCCCTGAGAGAGAAAGCGTAAGCAATCTGGAAGAAAGCTCTCTGGTGCGGGTGGTTTTCCTCCCTTTCGGGTAAGGGAACCCTTCTTGGCCTTCAGAAAATCTGTCGGCGGGTGGTTGGCGGAGGGAAGGCATGATGATGACAGAAAGATCTATGTAATTTCTGTCTGAGCTGTTAACGTAGATTGGAGGGAACTGGAGGAGGACAGGAGATGAAAGTGTTAGGATGGTGAAAGGAAGGATTAGCTGTGGACAGGGTGAAGTTGCCAGTTGCCTGCTGGGCTGGAAGGTGTTGAGAAGGAAGACTGAAGTAAAGAGAGGGAGGGAATTGCTGCTGCAAGGGCTGTGGAGGGAAGCTCGGCGCCAGCATCCCGGTGCCCGATGCTCCAGCTGACATGGGCTGGTGGGACTGGTGGATCTGGGAGATGGAAGATCCTGGCATTCCGGTGCCAGGAGCCCAGACTAAAGCCGGCTGCTGTGGTTGGAGGAAGTGGGCAGCTGGGGAGACGGATGATTTGTTGGATGAATTGTAGTGGTCTTGGATGTGGACGAGGGATGAACCAGGCGGGATACGGACCATGGAAGAGACGGAATATGGACTTGCTGGACTCACCTGCTTCGTGGTCATCTTTTGGATAACGTGAGCGGGGTCTCAGGCATGGAGGCGGCGGAGAACTTTCTGGCTTCTGGGTCTCTTTGGGAGTAATCCTGTGATTCCTGATTTAGTCTGAAAATTTGGGGACAATTGACGGGCTGGATGGGATTGAGTTGGTCATATATACGAACTGGAAGGTAGCTAGCATGCTTGATGTGGTGTAGCTCAGTCTGTTCAAATACAGAATACGAGAGCGAAGAGGAGGAGATGGGTTAGGTAGGTATTTATGGATGTGCCGGAAGTGGTTGAGGTGTGGTCCTGCTCCTGAAACTCTGCTAGATAGCTCCAATAAATGTACTGAGTCCCTTTCCTCAGCTGCTGTTTGAATGTGACGAGTTGAAGCTCAGGAGCCCGGGGCTGGACTTCATCCATCACTCCTCACAGACTCACAAAGGACAACTTCTGATCCTTCAATTATCAATTCAGTTATTGATCTTTCCCCATCATGCTGTGAGGAACCACCATCTGATCTCAGGCTGCGTTCACTGCACCAGACGCTTTCCAACAGCAGCAGGTCACAGAAACGTTTTCTACCTTGATGAATTATACAAAGACAATCCTCCTGACCGCCTCCTGCCTGTCATTCTGACCTCCCTCTGCTTCCTCAATACAACAGCACAAACTCACCCTCACCCATACTATCTTGCTCTTTATTAAGCTGCATGACAACTACAGACAGTACAGGCTGCATTATCATCTCTAAGTGCCAGATATTTCCTCTCTTCTTGCTCATGTTGGCTCTGTGAATGAAATATAATCTTCAATTCAATAAAGTAGTCAGACATTTGAACTAATACAATTACTCAGCCTTCAGCACACATGGATTTTAATATAGTTCAATTACCCAACCAGGTAAAACTCCTACCTTCCTGGGTGAAAACAAAGGGGTGGCTATTATAAAAGCTAATATCAAAAAGGCAAAAGACTAAGTAAACCACTAACGGCCACACAGAAGACTATTTCAATAAAATAATTAAAATAATCTACATTGAAATGAAAACGTATCTCTACAACAACTAATCCTCCTCTGTCTGACTGCTCATGACTGAGCACCGGTGTTAGCTAACATTAGATAATATATCACACTTTATATTATTATAAAATGCCAAGTCATAGGCACAGATAGCTATTTAGATACAAGATAGATTTATTGATCACTTTACAACAGCGACATTTTGTTTTGTAGTTCCCTTTATGGTTAGCGTTCATCCTCGACACTTGACACAATCTAAAGAAACTCTGAAGGTAAGACAGTTAAACTAGCTAGATAGCTAGCTACTTACCTTAACCTGTGGTTATTGCAGATATATGAATGTCTGCTAATAATTAATTAAGTTTAAAAAAATAAATGTTATTTTGTCCATTTATATCATCCAGCCAATTGGTCGTCATGCTTTCCATAATCAAGGGGCACAAAGACGCACGCGTCCTCCCCGGCTGAGAGTGACTCCTCCCGGCGATAGACGATCTTTGGAGTCCCGGGCCTCTTCGCCGGGCCGACAGCCGTCCACGACATATTACTCAGAGTGACTCATCGCGTTAACAGACGATCTCCGGAGCGCCGGTGCTCTCCGCTCAGCTGACACCGAGCAGCAAACCGGGACCCGTCGCGGCTGTCAGGCGCAGATTTTTACCTTCCACCGGCCGGTGTTACTGCCACCACTGCTGTCTCTTCTCGTTAAAGCCTCGGAGGTTGTTTTTTTTTTTTTTGCGGGATGCGAACATGTTCTGATTCAGCCTGCAAGCGATGAATGAAACGAGCGCCGAGGGGACCGGGCCGGCGGAGGTGCTGTTGACGTCGGGCTGCCGAGCTCCGCTTGTCGGGCTGGTCGGAGGATGGAGCCGAGGCTGAGCGGGGATGGCAAGCCGTCCGTGCCCTGGTTCCTCGGCCCTGCCCTCGTGTTTTCCACCCTGGCTGTGCTAGTGAGCTGCCACGGGACGTGCAAACACCGAGCCCCGTCTCCGGATGAGGTGAGCCCCGATTTGTTCCGCTGTGTCGATACTGAGCTAAGCTAACCGCTAACCTAGCTGAGCGGATAAGCTAGCTAGCACGCTAGCTGCGTTGGCTAATTATCGTATCTGTTTAGCTTGTGTGACGAGATAACTACTTTACTGTGCCATGTACGTCAAAATGTATTGTTATATGTTTGTTTCGGTGCGACATCAAATATAAGAAGACTTGTTCAGCAGTACTAGCTACCTAAATGAGATTTGCTGTACAGTTAGCTAGCAAGCTAGCAGGCTAAAATGACTTTGGTACTATCAGAATCAGAAATACTTTATTGATCCCAGAGGGAAACTCTCTTTGCACTAATAGGCTTTACTGTGTTTAATGGCAATAACCATAATAATCTGTCAGGCACATTTAAACTTCATTCTTCACCTTTTAGCCTGTGTTCCCCTAGCAACAACAAGAATAACACTTCCGGCTTCCTGGAGAATAAAAGCTGTGACAAAAAAAAAAACCGTTCAGTTTATTAAATCAAAATGTTTGTTTGTGAAAATTAATAATAACATGTAATACTTTGTTGATGGTCCCTCTGCAGTAAATTGTGAAAATGCAAACTTTAAGTGATAACCAATATTGGATTTTCGAGGCTGATATTGATTGTCGAGAGTTTAGTAGGTCAGATATGTGTTAATCAGCATAAATACAAAGCATATAACAGGATTAGGATCCACTGGGTGTTGGTTCTGTATTTAGGACAACAGATTCAATGAAGGAAGGTCCCCACACTGGATTACAGCTCCCAGAAAAGTTTTATTTGTTCCACATTGCCCAGCTTCACCCTGCAGTGATTAGTGAATGTAAAAAAAAAACAACAACCAGTTTGTCTGAATGTCTGTGGTTTCTTATCATTTCTGCGGGCCTCTTTTAGGTTGTCCATGTGTACTTAAAGCCTGAGCGCTTGACTAAGAGAAGCTCCCCTGACGACCTTCAGCTGAAGATAAAGATCATCTACGACTACAGCGTTGACCAGTGAGTACCGCAGCAGCTCACCACGTTCACTGACGCGAACAGGGACGACATATATGAGCTCTTAAAAGCAGACCGGACCAACAGTGATGTTCTGTCTCTCCACAGGCTTCCTGCAGACAAGAGGAGACTGGTGAAGGTGAGGAGCACCGGAGAACTTACCTTACTTCACTGTTACTCACCAAAACTCTTCTTCTTGACGTCTAACAAACATGTTGGGTGTATTTCTTTGCTCATAAAACATTTGCAGAACAGATTCTAAATATTTTAAGTTGTTACCGTACCCTGTGGAGGTTCTGACGGCTAGTAGTTTTTATGAGTGGGTCCCTATTTGGTTTGTCAGGTGGACACAATCCTGCCAGTGGTTTGACAGTATTCTGCTTATCTACAGGTGGCGGTGATGTGCTCGCAAAGGCAGAGAAGAAGACCGCTAGCTAGTGATTATGGATGTAAACAATGTAGGATTTAAAATGTTAATAAAGCAGCTTTGCTAATGTTTTTTATGAGGGAGAAAATGCATTCAACACATTCGTTAGAGCCCAAGGATACACACAGTGTGTTGTGGTGGGTTTCCATCCACCTGTTTTTATTTTATTATCGTATAAAAAAACCTGAGTGGAAACAAACAAAATTAAAAGAAATCTCAAATGTTTTTACGCTTGGCTGAGGTGGGAAAGTTGGTGTATAGATAAAAACAAAATGCTACAAAGTGCCGTGGAAGCAGACTGAGAGAATAACTGCTGACGTCATGAAGAGCTGAAAGCATCAGCTGTGTGTGGAGCGATGAGGAGGCTGGAGCCTTCCTCACATGAACACATGAAGCCGACAAACGTCACGTTTCCATCGTGTTTCCCATCGTCTGAGCTTTTAATGTCCTCTTCTTCTTCTGCGATGCTTTAACGGCAGCTGCTGGAGGATCAGCTCCGTCAGCTGTTCACCTCGACCAACCGACTAATAATCACAAACGATGGTGGATGGAAACGCACATTCGTTCACATTTACAGATTTTCTCGATTTACATTTGGATGGAAACCTAGCTAATGTAAACATAACTTTTATTTATTTACAAGAAAACACCACATGGCACCTCTAACATCCATGTTTGCCTGCAAGACGTCTTCTTCTTCACCGCGTTTGTTGGCTCATTGCTGCGTTTGTCGGCTCAGCATGTGCAGAATATAAACAAAATAGGGACTCACTCGTAAAAACATAGCTTCATAGCGCTACTAGTGGTCAAAAACTCTGCAGGGTACCTTTTTAGAGCTGAAATACTGATGTATTGTAATTTTGTTTTTATTTTTCAATATTACCACAAAGATGTTAGAACAAGTAAAATTGGCTGTTGAGAGGCAACCTTGTATCGACTGTGTTTCAAGTATTTCTAGACAATTTGCAGGGTTTTTCTAATGATTTCAGGGCAAAGTCTTCTCGGTGGCTGCATCTGGTGGCCATCAGAGGAACTTCAGTGGTTTCAACTTTCAGCCATAGTGGTTGCTGTTTGGATCTCACTTGGGCTTGTTTCTGGTGACTTGCAGTAGCTGAAGCTCTCACCTTGCTGCAGTAATGTAGAAATGTACATCCTGACATCACTGTTGGGTGTGGTTACAGGTGGTTACCCCACCCATCAGTGATGCTGGCTGAGGTCAGAGGTGTGTCAGACTGAAACAGTGCTATTGTGTGTGTGTGTCCCTGCTCAGGATAAGCTGTTTCCTCAGGCCATCGATTACCTGCAGAGGGCCTTCAGTGTGAGGCGCACTGTCGGGCCTGTGCTGCTCAGCAGGTATGTGGCCTGTCCCATCACAGTGTTTCCAACTCTGTACTACAGCTGAGGGTCCGCTACACACTGGGCCTCATGCAAGAACCACTCGTATAAACAGATCTTAACTAACGGAGGGTGCTTGATGTCTCTGTCGTCTCAGACAATGTGCAACCAACCAATACCTGAGGAAGAGAGATGACCCTCATCGCTACTGCCAGGACGCCTGTGCAGACGTCACCCGGTGTGGCCCCGTCATCGTACCACAGCACCACCTGCAGGTCAGGAAGGGCCACAGATAATAAAAACCAAAATAAAAACTGTTACACATTAGCCATTTGTGGTCTTTAACGTTTCTTTGAAGACATGACACGTTACAGGCTACAATTGCAGACTCATCTGGTTTTAGCGGGTGAGTAAGCAAGTAAAGTTTATTTATATCGAAGATTTCTAGAGCAGATGTCACAACGTACTACACAATTAAAGACAACAGAAATAATTGGCTATCGTGGGTCAGTTAGATATTATGACTACAAAATAATCGACCCAAGTGTAGCAAATACAGAGAGAACAAAGCGTTGAACTAAGATTGATCCCTGGGGGACACCAAGGGAAAGGAGGGACTGCCAAAGAGGATTTTGATGCTAAACCATTAATCGGGGTGCTCAGGGACAGTAGAGTGATCTACTTTCTCTAAGGTAGATCTGAGATTAAGGAGGTTTGAGTGAGATGATGAGGGAGAAGAACAGAAGGATGCAGGCTGGAAGGTCGAAAGGATAAAAGAAGGTTTTTGTCGGGATGTTAATCTCATGAAGGGTATTGTAGATGCTGGGCAGGAGCTAATTATAGTGCGACCTCACCTATCTGTTCTTACTGCTGAACATGTGAGGCTCACCATCCAAAATCTGAAGGTGAAACTTCAACACGCAGAGTTCAAAAAGAACAGAACTTATTTATTATAATGTGCAAAAGGTCCGTCCTTACTGAGGACGAGTTTTACCTTCAGGTTTTTCTTCAGAGCAGCCCTTCGGTGCAACCAAAGTACAAGAATCAGTCGGGCTGACAGAAAGGTAGAACTGTGCATCGTCTGCATAAGAATGAAACTATATATTATGTTCGCTAATTATGTGACTTATCATGATGCCCTCAGATTATTATATAAAGAGTCCCTTTGCTCACTCTTGTGTATTTCTCTCCTAGCAATGCAAGGTGTGCAGTGAATCAGGGAAGTCTTGCGGCCCCTTGGGGCCCCCAGATGGCCCCGGAGTGGAAGGGTCCGACTTCGTGCTCTACGTCAGCGGCATCACCACGGAGCGCTGCGGACAGGAGAACATAGTGGCCTACGCCGCTTACTGCCAGCTGGAGGCAGAGCTGGACAGGTGGGGAGGACAACAGGAAGTCGTGGTTGTTCATGTGTTCATGAGTGTTTCCTCAACTGTTACTCAGGTTTGCTGATGTATTGTAGCCGACTGTCTTTGTCATGTCACACTTATAGTAATAATAACTTAATTTCTGTAGCACTGTTGACCTCATGCAGCCTGCCCATTTTTTCCTTTGTTCCATTTCCTGTTTTGTCTTTTAACTTTTAACATAAAACAGTTTCCTCAAAGCAGTCCTTTAGTGCAGCAAACTACAAGAATCAGAAGGGTTGACAGGAAGATATAACTGTGCATCATCTGCATAAAAATGAAAGGATATATTATGTCTACTAATTAGGTGATTTATCATGATTCCCCTATTATCGTGGGCAAGCTATCATGTACCTTACACTGTGATTCCCACTCCTTTAGACCTGTAGCAGGCTATGCCAACCTGTGTCCTGCTATGATCTCCTCTCAGCCTCAGGAGTTTGAAGGGATGCTCTCCACCGTCAAACATGAGATCATCCACGCTCTGGTCGGTACAACATTTTTCTTTTAATCATCTGTCAAACTGTGCTTTTCTTGTTGTAAAGAAACTTCCTGACCAAGCTGCTCGGCTGGAACTATCTCAGATAAAGCCGATACCTAACCGTAACCCTGACTAGATTATCGGGGAAGGCTGGTTTTTCACTTTGTTTACAGTTCATGCTTTGCAAATTCACAACTATTAACTAAAAAAATGTATTCTAACTAGCTTACGAGCAAAGGCCGGACACA
>CM050858.1:28770901-28795901 GCA_027580175.1 Siniperca scherzeri
TTTCCTCCGCTCCTCAGTTCATTCGACGGCCGACTCGGTCCTCGTCTCTCACGCCGTCAGGGATCTTTTCTGCTGAAGCTCCATTCAGGTGTCGGTCCAGTGCAGCGTATGAAGTGTCACCCGGACCATCAGTCCTCCGGTTCAGCAGCAGCCAATCGGATCGTTTCAGACAGCGGACTCGACTTGGGATCCTCCTGCTTCATTAAATTCAGGTTTATTTCTTGATGCCGGAGCGACCGAAGAGGGAGATCTGTGTCTCCTCGCAGATCTTCTCTTGCTCAAATACGTATGCGGAGATCACGAAGTGACTGTGGATCGCCTCAAGCTGCCGGCCGTCTCCGATGACCCGAACACAAACCCGAGGACCCGTGGAAGAGACGTCGCCTGGTGCTCGCTGACAGGAAGTGGACTGTGGGATTGTTCGGGACAGTTTGGGTATTACAACGTGTATAAACACTTTTTAAAATAGTACTTTTAAGCTGAAAGATCACTGGACATCCTGTGAAAGAGACGACGTGTGGATGGCAGCAGGAGGTAACTTAGAATTTTTTTAAACTTTAAAGGATCTTAAACACTTTCCTAAGATGCATTTCCTGTTTTTTTTTTTTTTTTTTGGGGTGTAAGTTTCCCCGCCTCCTCCCAACAGGCCGCTTGAGTTTAAATTCATTATTATGTCACATTCATGAAGGTAGAGGAACCTGTAGCAGTTCTGTAGTAGCGACGCAACAGTCGGGTGTGTTTTCATTTAAAAATCGATGAGTGCAGCTCTTTGGTCAGTTTCCTTCATGACAAACAGCAGCAGTTTGGGGGGGGGGGTCAGAGGTCACAGCTCCAGTTATATCAAAAAAGGCTCTTGCCCTTAAACTGAATGTGCGTGCGTACACAGGATGGTCCGTAATGGACCCACAACAACAGCTCTGCTACGAGTTTCTCTCCCAGAGAGGAGATTCAGTTTCTGGTCATTTTGGAAGCTGCAGTGTGGAGGTGGAGGTGTTGGTGGAGGTGGTGTTAGACTGTGGGACTAAACATTAGCAACATCTTACAGTAAAATGCAGTCCAGTGCGACACAGCTGCTGAAATGACCAGGACCGAATCACTTCGCTGGCTGTCAACACAAAGTGAGCGCTGGGAGCCTTTCGGAGGCAGGATTCATTCTGTCTGCTGCCTGAACGCCCGAAGCTACTGCTGCTCTGTCATGTCGACGTGAGCGAACGCAAGCCGCAGCTGATCTCAGGCCAGGTGAAATGATTGTCAGCGGGAGAGATCTGTGGCTGATCGACAGACAGACTAGCGAGACGACGTCGTCGGGCCTCATGCAGGAAACTCTCAAAGCGACGGGTTCGATCTGAAGTTGCAGGTACGAGTCGTTCGAGAGAATTTCTCTCACTCGCCTTTTTTTAAATCTCTTCTCATCAGTCGAACAAGTCACGCACAGAAGAACCATAACGCCTGATTCTGAATCAGTCAACTGAAATAAAAACGTAATGTTGAATTAATATTCTGTTCATCACATCATCTTAAGGCTCGCTAGCTTACTGAGAGAACTTTGTTTCTGACGTTCCTGCGTATTGTGGCACACGGGTCTTTCTGCAGGTCTCTGACAGCTGACGTCACCGCCGTGTCTCCAGGACTGTCGCTTCCTGTTGACTGCCTCCCAGCATGCACCACTTGGCTTTTTTTTTACAATCTGCACGTTGTTGGCAGCTGTGTTCACGGTCCCCGGTACGACTGCTGACACCGCTAAATCCGTCTTCTGAATCTCTTCTTTTCACTCGTGTTTGTGAACGAGACGTGGCCACGAACAGCGCGACGCAGGGAGCGTTTCGTGGCCGTCGATTCGTCCGGTTGAATCTCGGATCACTCGTACGAACGAACAGGACCGGGATCACACAAAGAAAGCAGTCTTGCATGAGGCCCAGCGTCTCTGACTACAAGCACATCGTGTTTACGGCGACTGCAGAACGAAGCAGACCGGACAGCGTTTGTAGCGCGAGTTCACAACAGGGCCGAGACACGTCCAGCTCCGCCCAGATGACGTGTTGCGACTCTCACAGACTCTCGGGAGTTTTGACTCAGATCTCAAGTTTTGTCCGAGACACTAGAATCACGACGAAAGCAGTGAAGCCTGCTGGAGCTTTAATGTACCGACAACATGTCTGAACGAACTGAAGCCACAGAGATTAATAGCAGATTCTCCCGTTTTTATTTAATATTTTGAACAAATGTACACAGAGAGGAGAGGACTCCGAGGTCTCCTCAGATTTAGAGGACTCCGAGGTCTAAGAGGTCTCCTCAGATTTAGAGGACTCTGAGGTGTCCTCAGATTTAGAGGACTCTGAGGTCTAAGAGGACTCCGAGGTGTCCTCAGATTTAGAGGACTCCGAGGTCTCCTCAGATTTAGAGGACTCTGAGGTCTAAGAGGACTCCGAGGTCTCCTCAGATTTAGAGGACTCTGAGGTCTAAGAGGACTCCGAGGTCTCCTCAGATTTAGAGGACTCCGAGGTCTAAGAGGTCTCCTCAGATTTAGAGGACTCAGTGGACTCCGAGGTCTCGTTGGACTGACAGACTGTTGTCAGAGGAAGAATAAGCCATGTACACGTGGGGAAAACCCTGCTAGCTGTCAGTCATTGAAAGCTGTCGGCTTTCGGACAATGAGAACCTGAACAAGCCATAGTTTGATGATGATGATGATGAAGGGGTAACAATGGAAAAGTTAGTTGCTAAAGATACAATTCAACATTTGTTGAAAGGCATAAGTTTCTCCAAAGCAGTTGATGTCAGTGAGCCTGTTTGTTAAATTTAGTGTTTGTCACAGAAGCGAAATCCCAGCAGGACGCTTCGTTCAGTCAGGAAAACCTTTATTTATCGCTCGGTGACGCAGCGGGAACACCTTCGTCCCAGTGACGGGCGCTGTGGTTTGGGTGGGTTTCCGGTATCCAGCGCGTTCACAAGAGACAAACCTGTTGGTGCCGCAGTGAAACTGTACCGAGAGCCCTTTTCCACCAAGTAGCTCTGGTTCTTGCACCGGTTCTGTTCAAGATTGTGGAACCTTGGTGCTATCTAGCGAGCCGGCCGGCGTTTCCACCAGTCATGGATGCATCATCAGTGGAGGGAGTTGCACAACGCGCAGCGGCCTGTAGAATATGACACGCCCACTTCGGTTCGCACTTCAGGTCGAGGTGAACCTGCTATTTCCTGGTTCCAGCCGGGAGCCAACTTTTCAGGTTCCAAACCGATTTTTATTTTTGGTTGAAATGCTTCGACCGGTTCAGAATTAGGTGCGCGATCCAGAACGGAGCCGGTCCCACGTTGGTGGAAGAGAGAAACGACACGGGCGGGAATCCCACGGCGCTCAAGATGAAACGGGTTCGATTTAACAACCAGATGTGTTCAAGAGCAACGTGTTGTCGCTCAAAGATCTGAGCACAGCGTAAGAAGGCTGCGTTCGCACCCAGAGGTTCATTTTCACTCGTTCATGTCTTCGTTAGTTCAGTTGCTGAAGCCAAATGAGAACGACGACCTTTGAACTCTGGCGTCAGTGTGCAGAAGCTCTTCACGTCACTTTCATAACTTCCTGTATTATGGACGAAAGGGCAGCTGCTGTTGCTTCTGTCCTTTGTTTTAAACCAGCTTCGTGTAACAAATCTCACGTTGGTGTGACAATAATCTGAAAAACAGTAAGTGGACCTCTGAGTTGAGATGATTTTGTGTGTTTCCAAGGCAACACAGGAGCTTTATTTAAAGGGTTAGTTCGGATTTTTTGAAGAACAGTTATTACCTGCAGTAGGTGGCGGTCGGCGCTGCACTGCACTGCTGTGGACGGGGGCTACAGCAAAACGGATTTCACCCACCTAAAGAACTTCAATATCAGTTCAAGTGTGCGCTATACTTAGACTATTTTCACCGCTTCACATCCCGTCAGATGCGTCCGTCTGTGCTCTCTTCAAAGCCACCAGACTCCTTTGACAAAAACCGTAATTTTACCTCGACTGTGACTTTGGTGTTTTAGTTCGGATCTGAACTAAGTCGCACAATAACGCGGAAGAACAGCAACTCCCGTGTTCTGTGAGGCGAAATTTCTGTTTTGGTCTGGTGGCTTTGAAGAGAGCGATGCAACGGCTTCGGTTCCCCATCTGACGGCGATGTAAGGCGGTGAAAATGTTCTAAATACAGCGTACGCTTGTAGGTGGCTAAAATCACAGAGCGCTTGCCTCCGTGCCGGTAAGGTGTTCCCAGCTTTATGTCGAGGATGCTGCTGTTTGTTGTTGGAATGAAACTCCTCTTCCCTGTTTATATTTTAAGACGAAAACGCTGCACTGAAATGAAGAAAACACACTGAGACTGAATGTCTTTATATATTTATCGAGACTCTTCGTCGGGTCCGTCGCGTCTGCGTGTTCTTTAAGTTTCTGTTTTAAAGTGTCGAACAAAACTAACTGATGTTTACAGTTGGAAATATTCTTGTTTATATCACATAACTGTTGAATTCCTGCGCTGAGCTTCGTGTCGTGTGACTGATGATCTGACCTCAATCCACTTTGTATTCTTTTAAAGGGGAATCAGCCGACTGATATCTGGCTGCAGGAGATCCTGATTTTAGTTTTTGATGTTTAGTGGAATCTGATTCTGTTCATGAAACGGGGTCAGAGGGTTTCCTGTTCATTCGATGCAGCGTTGAAGCTGTTAAAACTGTTTTAATGAAACACTTTGTTGGATTTATTTATTATTAGTTTTGTTTTTTTTAGAAAAAGGGCTGCTTTTTAAGACAAATCAAGACGACTCTGAAACATTTGCCTCAGAATAAATTCTGTCTGTATCCCAGAGACGTCTGTGTGTTGTCTTGTTTAAAACTCAGTTATTAAACCATAGTAATGAACGTTTCCACAGCTAATTATTGATCTGTTTGAACATTTTCTATTAAAAACACTGAATTTATTTATTTGTTTAAATGAGTTCTTAACAGACGCGATGGATTACAGTAACCTGTGGAATTACTGCTTTTATTATCTGTTAAATCGCTGTAAAAAATAAACTCGACAAGAAAGAAAAAGTATCTTTGACTTTTAGAGGAAACAGAGTTTGGAGTTTAACTTCAGATAAAAACGTCCCGACTGCTCTGACGGAGGTCCGGACTCCTGCTGCTGCTTCAGACCGGATCAGTAACGTGTCACCTGTCGGAGGGTTTAAATAACGAGCTGCAGGTATTTCATTTTAATACTTTAACAAACAGAATACCTGGATTGACATTTCTGAGATTTTATTCGTGAAGGCGGGCTTCCTGTCGTTTGGCGTGAGAGTCGATTGGGCAGCGTGAGAGTTGGCACCCGCTGGCTTAAATTAAAAACATGTAGCTAAATCTTTACTCCCGTCAGTGATTAGTACATGGATTGTGTGTATCTAAACAGGACTAAACGGCTTTTTGGCAGCAGATACAACCTTCATTTAAAGGGCGAGTTGTCAGGATTTGGACGTTTATATATTTGGAGTAGACCAACAAAAGAAAGCTGAAGCACTCAGTGGCAGATACAACCTTTAATTCAAAGCTCATGATGTTTATTCTCAGGATATAAATTCTCCTGTAACGTGTGAGCAGTTTCAGATTGATGACCTCACAGCGGCCATCTTTCCCCCGGTCTCCCGCCTGCACCTGAACTGCTCACGACATTAGCAGCAGCTGCTGATCTTAATTGGTCCTGTTCAATAAAACCCACTCAGCTGGAACTTTTAACTGCGCCGTTAACATTTACTCAAATTAATAAACATTAAAAATTTATATACTTTTAAACAGTGGAACAGAAAACACTAATTGTGCAACCTGCTATATTATTCATTTCACTTTAATATACAGAATCAGTCAGAACAGTGTGATATATACAGTGGAGGAGGTCCTCAGATCCGCCGCTGTATAACACGTTATATTACCTGCAGCTGTTTCCAGGTGTTTCCACCTGCTGATTATTACGTACAGGAGTCCAGCTGATATCGGTGACTACAGTCCTGCCGGGGGGCGGGCCTGTTCCCCCGTCTCTTTGATCCACAGGAAGCCCACCTGGGTGCCGAAGTTGGGTCCGTCCCTGACGTGTGAGAAGAAGGCTTCGGGGTGGCAGGAGGTGCAGGGCGTCACGCAGGGCCGGGCCGTCGCCGCGTCGTCGTGGATGTTTTCAGGCAGGATGCCGCCCCTCTGAAGGAGAATCCTGGGGGGACGTTCGCAGCACATTACAACAGGACACATCTTTATTGTCCAAATTGTCTTTAGCTCACCAAAACATAAAAGCGGCACAAGAACTTGTACCACACGGTATAACACAAGTAACATAGAGACGGCTTCACGCTGTGAGGGGGGGGTAAAGGTACTGTGAGGTGAGAGGGACAGGTGTTCTAACACCAACAGGAAGTAGTTATCGTAGTTTGGCTGCTGATTTGACGGCTCACCGACACGGTCGGCAGGTGGAGCTGCTTTAAAACACTTAGCACGCTCCTTCTCAGAGTCGCAACTCTGAACACACGCACACGTTTCGATTCAGTGTGTCTTACACTTCTGGATCATTCATTATCTCCGATGTCCGTCGCAAAGAAACGTCCAGAAATCAGCTTAGACAGAAGCTGCCTGAGAATCCTGCTGTTTCTAAGTTTCCTTCAGTCTCGCAGTGATCCAGAGACGGCCGTCTGTCCGTCCACGGGTCCACCGCAGACAGGAGCTGCTGACTGCTGGTTCGGCTGCTCTGACGGGACAGTCTGACTGCACGTGAACAATTTATAGGCAAAAAAAAAAAGGTTAACTTCCTGTTTACATCCCCCAAAGCATCATGGGAACCGCAGTTCCAAAACGTAGCGCATGATTATCCCCCAAACAGAAGAAAGATAACAGCAGTGACAAAATGTTGTTCGTGTCGCGCTCTCGACTGTTTGACATTAAAGTACCAAAACTCTCTCAGTCTCATCAACACGGTTCTCATCTTCCTGTAACCCGACGGCCGCAGCGTCTGACCTCGGATACAGAACCAATGCGGCGACACTACATCCTCCTCAGAGAACACGCAGACCAATCCTCGCAGACTGGATCGGATCGACCCCCTTTTGAACGCTGCTTTGGACGGAAACCAACTTTCCAAACGCGACAGTTTTCGATACTCAGTGCTAAAGAAATCCGTCCCTGCTGGATTCATGTCTCGGGAACACGGATATTTGTCCCAGATGTCTATAACTGAGAGATATTTCGTGCTGGACTCTGCTGGACTCTACCTGTTGGCGAGGCGGATGTCGACGTGCGGTCTGGCTGACTCTGGATCAGGGACGCAGTCTGGATGGATGCGGTGGAAGTCGAGCGCCTGCTCTCTCTCCCGGGTGAAACAGCACGCCCCCACCGACGGCCCCACGGCCACCACGATGTCGCTCACCCGGCAACCGAACTCCGTCACCATGGCATCCACCGTCGCCATAGCAACCCCCATCAGGGTTCCTTTCCAACCTGAGGACCAGAGGAAGTGCTTTTACTCAAGTACTGGACGTAAGTAAGTAATAAACTGGTTGAAATTAGCGACGCTCACACATTAACGCATCAATGATTATTAATATTTATGATTCTGCATAATGAGCACTTTGACTTTAAGTTCATTTTGATGCTGAATGCAGGACTTTGACTTGTACTCTGTGGTGATGCTGCCGTTACTGAAGTACTGAGAACTTCTTCCACCGCTGCGGAGCACGAGGAGAAAATAAATCAGGGAAATTCATTTCTTTACGTCACAAAACCGATAATTTACCTCATTTATATCAATAATATTTTATTTAGTTTTCTTAAATAATTACAACAAAACAAGGTGAATGATGATACGGACTGAAGTCATTAATAAACACAGTGTTTAATAACAACAGTGTTTCCATCCACCTGGTTTTATTTTCTAGGTGTCGATAAAACCCCGTTTAAAACAACAGATTCCTTATCTTTATTTATGTATTTCAGTCACCTCACTGACTGAGATTTGATGTCGTCTCAAACGTCTTAAATTCTCTGGAAACAGACGCAGGAAGCATCTACCTGCGTGAGCGGCGGCGATGACCTTTGACACCGGATCGGCGAACAGGATCGGCATGCAGTCGGCTCCCGGAGCCGCTAAGACCACCCCGGTCTGATCGGTCACCACGGCGTCGTAGCTCTCCGGCTCGGCTTTCCCCAGAACCCAAACATCGCTGCCGTGATTCACCTGCAGGTAGCAGCACACCTGAGGGGTCAGTTTATTCAAAACTTTCACTTTCTTTTCCTTCACAGCTTTGGTGAGAGTCAAGTCATCAAGTCACACCTGCTGTGGCTCAGCCCTGTCAGCAGCCACTAGGTGGCAGCACACGCAGAGCGCCACCAGCTGGCCCTCCACATGCAGCCGATAATCTGACCCACGTGCAGACAGTTCAGTACCTTGACCAGACGTAGCGGCCGAGGGTGGAAACCAGCATGGAGGGCCAGTCGCCGTGTGTTCTCCTGCACCACGGCCCCGGGGTCCCTCCTCCTGCTGCTGCTGAACAGATTCAAGGAGGACAGGGTCGGGATGTAGGACACACCGCCCGTACGAGTGCTGAAGCCATGACCGAAACAGTCTGAGGGACGGACAGAGGAAGTCATACGGTCAAACCAATCTCCATTCAAACATCTGTCAGTTTTATGGCACCGTGCTCATCAGGAACTTGTACTTATTTAACCTGTATTTGGCTCAATGTTAGACCTGGTCAGAGCAGAGACATGCAAATTATTGTAATGTGTAATATTCCTGGAACTTGAGAACAGAACCAGTGATATTAAAGGACAACATTTTATTAAAATAAATGCAGCTTGGTGAACAGCATACATGCCAAAGACTTAATAGACTCAATAAGCAAAAAGTCTTCATTCATATTTTACCAGGCACTGACGTGAAAAAAGCATAATTTAATTGGTAGATAACTGAATGGAGTTTGGTATGTGTTCTTCTACTGTTATCCTTAAATCGGTATATAACTGGATGAAGTTTGGTATGTGTTCTTCTACTGTTTTTCTTAAATCGGTATATAACTGGATAGAGTTTGGTATGTGTTCTTCTACTGTTTTCCTTAAATCGGTAGATAACCGGATGGAGTTTGGTATGTGTTCTTCTACTGTTTTCCTTAAATTGGTAGATAACTGGATGGAGTTTGGTATGTGTTCTTCTACTGTTTTCCTTAAATCGGTATATAACTGGATGGAGTTTGGTATGTGTTCTTTTACTGTTATCCTTAAATCGGTAGATAACTGAATGTTACAGATCAATGAGCTCAAACACAGAAATCAATCAGTTCCACGTGTTGTTGACCGACCTGGAACCAGCGTTGACTTCAGGACTGTGATTTCTCCCTTCAGCGCAGGCAGCTGCTGCACAAACGACGACACGTCTTCTTCGTGGCCTCCTTCACCAGGTGAGTCGGTGTGGGCGGAGCCTCTGCAGTTCGGGCAGGTGAGGCTGTCCACCGACCTCACCTGGTAGTCAAAGGTGTACACGGCCGTAAAAAGCCGCTCCTGGTACAAAAGCAGCACCTCTCGACCCTGCGGGGACGTGAAGACCCGGACCGAGCTCAGGTCCAGCTCATCCAGAGCCTGCTTGAACTGGTACAAACACTCCGCGGTGGACTCGGAGTCCAGGACGCGCAGGCTTCTGCACGAGCTCAGAAACGCGTCCGAAAAGCCGTTTTTCTCCCGGTAACGTCTCCCGCACAGCAGGAACACGTGCGGGTCCGACGCAGACTCCTCCAGCAGAGACGCGCCGGCGCATGCGGCACAGCGGCCGTGAGCCAGGTCCAGCAGTACGGCCTCACACATCGCAGACTGCCGCTGTGCCGCTCCGAGCCCGGCAGGAAGCCTCTCCTTCCGGCTCCGTCGCCCCGCCCACCCCGGAAACGGCCCTCGGAGCGCTTCCGCCTCTTCTGCTGACTGCTGCACAAAGCTGCTGCTTCTGTCAGAAGCCACAAGCCAAGAAAACTGCTTTAGATATTGTGACATGAAAGCTGCTGCAGATATATATTATGAGACGTGACAGCCATGTAAAAGGTAGTGTGAAGCACATTTTCTGCACAGGAATGTGGACAAAATAATAAAACTTTATTTATAGAGCACTTATCAAAACAAAGTACAAAGTGCTTCACAACAAGAAAAATAAAACACAGCAGTGATGAAATATAAAGAAATAAAATACATAAAAGCAGTAAAATAAGCAGCCAGTTCAGGTAAAATCAGGATCTGCTTTCAGATAAAAATGTGTTTTGAGACGAGACTTAAACGAAGACTCTGACTCAGACAACCTGATGTCTTCGGGCAGGTTGATCCAGATCCTCGGGGCCCTGATGGCCAAAGCTCTGTCCCCCTTAGTTTCCATCCTGGACTCAGGGACAGACAGGAGACCCCTGCCCGAAGATCTCAGACTACGTGAAGGTTCATAAGGGATTACAAGGTCTAAGATACAGTCTGGAGCCATGAAGAGCCTTAAAAGTAATCAACAAGATCTTAAAATCAGTCCTGAAACCAACAGGGAGCCGATGTAAAGAGGCTGAACCAGGTGTGACGTGGTCGCACCTCTGGGTCCTGGTTTACAGCCGAGCAGCTGAGTCCTGTACAGTCTGCAGTCTGTCAGAGTGTTTAGATTAAGACGAGTGAACGGGCCGTTACAGTAATCGAGGCGTGAGGAGATAAAAGCACGAACAACAGTTTCTGCATCACTAAGATTTATAATAGATCGGATTGTTGCAATGTTTCTGAGGTGATAGAAACATGACTGGACGAGCTGAGTGATATGTTGCTCAAAACATAAACTGCCATCAAACACAGAGTTGTGGCAGCAGATCGTGGTGGAACAGCGTGAGATAGAGAAGCTGCGGACTGAAAAGTAACTCCGTCACGTCAGTACACGTTTGAGGCATCTCCCGGTTTCCATATTGTAGTTTTTGCTGGACTACATTTAGAGACAACCTGCGGTGCGCTGTGAAACCCAGTCCTCTGCGTTCTGCCCTGATTACTCAGCGGCTTGCCTGTACGTGTGCACGTGAACAAACATGGCTGCTGCAGGCAGCAACATGTCGGTGTGCGTCTGACGACGGCTTCTGTTCTGGACTCCAGCTAAATAAATAACGTACATAGTGTCTGTTGATTAACATCCATTAAGTGTTTGTCCTTTGAGTGCAGATGCTGCTTCTAAAGTGTCTGCATCTGAAGCTCTGATGGGACGGGGAAAGGCTGGACACAGCTTTAGGTGACAGTCGCCCTGATTAACACACTGAACGGCATCTCTGATGATATTTCTTTGTCTCTCCCTAGTGAAAATCCTACACGCGACGTCCAACCCGGTCCTGGTCCCGGGAAGCCTGGAGACGCAGCCTGCAGCCTACGCCGTGTAGGTAATGTTATATGATGTTGTGAGGAGACTCTCCGAGTTTTGGCTGGTGTTGGTTGAGTGTGAAGAGGAATGATTTGTTCCTGGACATCTACTGCTGCATGTCAGCTGTATTTGCACACATGCAGTCACTCGCTGATCTGCAGAATTAAACTTCTCTGTTTCTCTGCAGCTGCTCGATTAATTCTGGCCTGAGAGTCAGGAGGAACGAGGAAATTCCTCCTGACCGAGTAAACATGGTGTATTTCCGTGTGTGTGTGTGTGTGAACCTACCACCTGACTGGCTCACCTGATGAACTGGAGGATGTAGGAATTTCCCAGGGCTGTTTGTTAACCATGTGTCAGCGCTTTCAATTCAGCTTGTGCACAATAAAACAAAAGCCCGCGTGCTTTTCTAACTCTGACCGCACGACACGTGCGACTCCCTGAACACAGACGCGTCGTGGCTTTAAGAGCCATCTGCTCTGGAACAATATCTCTGCATTCGCTGGAAATTCGAGACGATCGTGAACTAACTGGAAAGTCGTTACAGGACAAAACATAATTCCAGGGATCTAACAGACCGAAACCAAACGCCACAAACATCCAGAGCAACAGATACAGTCGGCCGCAGCTGCTGAGCCGAACTACGCCGATGAAGAGCAGAAGAAGAAACACTGTGTGTCCAAAACCTTTGTGTTCTTCAGCTCTGGGCTGTTTTTGTTTTGTTACTCAGGTACTGAACTATAAAGTTTTGAGGTAACATGCTTGTACTTTACTTAAGTATTTCCATTTTATGCTACGGATCAGTTTGTTGAGTCTGTTGGCGTCCGCTGCCCTCAGCCTGCTGCCCCAGCATGCAACAGCATACAGGACAGCACCGGCCACCAGACTCATAGAACATCCTCAGCATCGTCCGGCAGATGTTGAAGGACCTCAGCCTCCTCAGGAAACAGAGGCGGCTCTGGCCCTTCCTGTAGACAGCCTGAGTGTTCTTGGTCCAGTCCAGTTTATTGTCCATGTGTACTCCCAGGTACTTGTAGTCCTCTACAATGTCCACACTGACCCCCTGGATGGAAACCGGGGCCACTGGTGCCTTGGCCCTTCATAGATCCACAACCAGCTCCTTAGACTTTGTGGCATTGGGCTGCAGATGGTTCTGCTCGCACCATGAGACAAAGTTCCCCACCACAGCCCTGTACTCCGTCTCATCACCACCGCTGACACATCCCACCACAGCAGAGTCATCAGAAACCTTCTGAAGGTGGCAGGACTCTGTGTGGAGGCTCAAGTCCGCGGTGTAGATGGTGAAGAGGAAGGGAGAGAGGACGGTCCCCTGAGGGGCCCCGGTGTTGCTGACCACGCTGTCCGACACACAGCGCTGCAGACGCACGAGCTGTGGTCTGCCAGTCAGGTAGTCCACAAAAATCTAAGATTTGAAAAATGTCCAAAAACTTAAAACAGATTTGTGAATCAGAACTTTGTTCTTTCTTCTTTCCTCTCCCATCAATCATCTCACGACCCCTCAGATTTATCTGGTGACCCTTTGGAGGGGCCCCGACCCCTAGGTTGGGAACCACTGGACTAAACTAGCTAACTGTATATAAAGCAGTAAAACTAGCTCCACCTCGAGCAGCTCCAGCAGTAAAACGCTGCTCTAACGTTGATGCTTCAGTATTAATAATCTAATAACGTCAGACAGAATCAGAATCAGTCACAGGAGACGTTTCACTGCAGATCTTTATGTCACTGTTGTCAGTATTATACATCAGTGTCGGTATAAATACTGCATGTTATTCCTGCTCTCTGTTGCAGAACAGATACAGATCTGTAATCAGTTTCAGAGTGGCTTGCGTGTGGTGAATTAAGCAGCGTGAGGATCACCGGCCCACCTGTGGCGACTGCAGGATGATTTAAGGAACTACACCCACAGTAGGGATTCTGCATTACACGGGAGGTCTTCAGAACTGGAGGATGTAGGAATTTCCCAGGGCTGTTTGTTAACCATGTGTCAGCGCTTTCAATTCAGCTTGTGCACAATAAAACAAAAGCCCGCGTGCTTTTCTAATTCTGACCGCACGACACGTGCGACTCCCTGAACACAGACGCGTCGTGGCTTTAAGAGCCATCTGCTCTGGAACAATATCTCTGCATTCGCTGGAAATTCGAGACGATCGTGAACTAACTGGAAAGCCTGTACGAAACAGGCGTTTTATTACTCCTATGAGATTTTAAAAAGGTCTTTAAAAGTCTTGAATCCCACTTGTTGAACCTGCAGAAGCTCTGTAATACTACGGTGAAGACTGGCGTAGTTGTGATGATTAATTGAGCAGTTCCAGTAAAAGTCTCTCCTCAAATTAAAGCGATGCTGTTGCTCTCCAGCAGGTGGCGCCAAATATCCAGTTTAGATTTCACCCGCTTCATTATATTCAACCTGTCCGTCCTCCTAAACAGGGAAACCATAGTTTAATATACTGCAAGCCAACATTTTAACGGCTTGGTTTGGTTTTAACACCAAAGACTTTTCCTTTAATGATGCTTCAAGGAGAGTTTCTGACAATAACCAGTTTTTTTTTATCATAATATATAAGTAAATAAACACCCATATGTCCATTTAAACAGTTTTTGGCGGCTGAAACTGTCCCTCGTGTCCGTTCTGGCCGTCCAGACTTCCTGTCACAGTGTAAGAGATGTCCTCCCTCAGTGCAGACGGGCATTTTAAAGTCCAGCTGACGTCCGGGAGCGTTACGCAAATCAAGCATGTATCGTCTAAAGTTAGTCTTTCTGGTATGAAGTTCCCTCCTTGTGCGGTGGACAGATTCGAACACAAAGCGGGAATTTTGTACCAGAAACACTGTAACTCGGTTCAAGGACTTTTAGTCCCCCGTCTATAGACAGGACGTGCGTGAACACGTGAGACTTTAATAAGCGACAGGATCTCTGCTGTGCTGCGTGTTTTAGGCCTCGTCCCGCAGCAGGTCACGTGACGCGTCTCACGCTGCAGCCTCGAACCCCAGCGGACGCCTCCGCAGCAGCAGCAGATGAAGGTTTTCTGTTTTGCTGCCCGGCCGCCCTCTGGGACTGAAGCTCGCTGCCAAGGTTACAGTGTGCTGCTGCTGCTGCTGTGGAATTCATTACTAGCCGATATTTATTATTGTTCTCCGCTGGGATTCGCTTTGTTGCTTATGTCCATCTGCGCTGGGGGTCGCTGGCATCACAGACTGCAGCCTGGCGCTGCGAGGGAACCGCGAACGCCAGGCTGCCGTCTGCACAGAGCGCCGCAACGCTCAGCGCTGACTTCACACAAGATGCAGGGCCGCACTCAACGGTTTACATTTTGTACATTTTTACATATTTAAGGAATAGTTCAGCTAGCAGCCAGTTAGCTTAGCTTAGCATAAAGACTGGAAACAGGGGGAAACAGCTAGCCTGGCTCTGTCCAAAGGTAAGGCCTACTAGCAAGGCTCGCTAATTCACACGTTGTAGCTTGTTTTTCAGTCAGTACACAAACTGAAGTGAGCGTATAATGTGCTGGACTGTTGCACGTTGTCGTGTTTTTACGCGCGTCGCTAACAGAGGGGGAAGCTAGAGATTTAGCTTTTTAGAAAGCCGCAGCGTAAATGAACTCACTCCTGTATTGTGGCTCGATTTTCGGCTGAACCCAGTAACTATGAGCGATGCAGCAGAGCCCTGCGTTCCTGCGTTCGGTCACACCGGGGACACTGTTTAAAGAGACATTTGAAATGCGAATTCAGACCCAGGGTCTCCTCGCACACCCATGGGTGGGCCCCTACGCCGCCGACCTTCAGGGAACACCTGCACCGGAATAACTTAACGACACGAGCGGTTATTAACGCATTACCTGCGTTGATAACGGCATGATCAGCTATTACAAAGGATGAACGCCAGCCAAAGGGACGTTTCATAACGTGGCAACCCAGACTCGTTCGTCTCAATGCCGCTAACGGATGTATAACGCATTAGTGAACGATTCATTAACCAAACGCCATTAGTTAGTCATAAAGCCTTTATAAACGCTGCCCTAGCATATTAGAGAGTGGTGCGGATATATTTGTGTATCTGTCAACTGAAAGTTGAAAGAAGCTGCAGGACAGAGATGCCAGATATTTAGAAACAGTGTTGCATGTTTTGTCCACCAGGGGGCGCTGACAGATTTACGTTTAGCTATGCTAGCAGCGTCGGGATGGTAAGGTCTGTCCGTCGTCCACTGTAATCACTCTGCTGATCCTCTGACTTTTCCTCCAGCGCCACCATCAGGTCGACACGTTAACGCGTCCGACACTTTGGTTTCTGACCGAACGCCTGCAGAGCTGCTGACGCTCCCATCAGCCTCAGCTGCGCTCTGTGTCTACTGCTAACCAGCTAATGTTAGCACGCTAACACGCTAAACTAAGGTGGTGAACATTATAGCTGCATGTTAGCATTAGCACTGCGAGCACGTTAGCATGCACAGCGGCGTTCGCGTTCCCTCAGGCCGCCGACGGACGTTCTGACGGTTCTTCCAGGACCAACCGTCCGACCCATCAACGCCGAAGAGGCCGGAACACGTTAGCCGTACAGAGCACGCGGCCGGCGAGCACTTCAGTGTTTTTTCTTCAGCAGGTTGTTAACGCTGCGGCGCGTTTCAGCGCCTGTAGACTTGTTTTTACCTGCTCACCTTAAAGCTCTGGATTTACAGGCAAAACGCCTGCAGGCAGCGCGCAGGGCAGAGAACCTGCAGCCTGCAGGCAGCGCGCAGGGCAGAGAACCTGCAGCCTGTAAAGAAAGTACATCTTTATTATGTTTCTGAACAGAAAGTGTTCAAATGATTTTATCAGAGATGATTTAAAAGGTAACATGATATTTCCACTGCTGGCCTCTAATATATTGATCTCTGATAACAGCTGGGGCCCTCACTGAGGGCAGTGCTGGGTCTCTGGGGGCCAGACAGGAAGCACGTGTGCGCAGAGACCAGCAGGAGCGTGACGCTGGGGCCAATCAGGAGACGCAGTTATTGATCCCGAGCTGAAACACACTTCTGTCTGTCTATTGCGTCGGTTAACGGGTTTGATGTTATAACCCGGTTTACATCCGGTCGGTCCCCGCTGACAGAGACCAGACCCGGTCGTCGTGCACGGCGCTCTCTCGGAGACGCGCCCCCGGTTCCGTCCTACCGGAGGAGCGGCGGCTCGCTGTGTGCCCGCTCAGATGCAGCGCAGCGCCTGAGAGGAGACGGACGGACGGAGGCTCGTCTCCGGCTTCACCTGCACCGGGATTTACCGACGCCGAGATTCCGGAGCGTCTGTCGGATCCGCCACCGCCTGAGCCGGTAAGAAGGACTCCGCTCTCTGCCGCGATTTCACCGCTTTGTGTTTTATTTCTCCAGCTGATGGCACGCGCCCGTTCAGCCGTTTCCGCGAGGCTCCGGTCATCACACAAACACCGGGCTCCTCGCGCACGAGCCAATTAAGACAAACCGGGTCGGAAGTGAGTCAGTAGACCGTGAAACCGACGGGATCCACCGTCCCTCCAGCACTTTGTGCTCGGTGTGAGGCGAAAGTCTCTCCTGTCCGCACTTCTGCTGCCGGAAAACCCGGAGGAAAGTGCGCGCGGGGCGTCAGGGGAGGCGCGTGCGTGTGCGCGAGTGTGATGTGCGTGTGTGCGCGCGCGAGTGAGATGTGTGTGTGTGTGTGCGTGTGCATGTGTGAGTGTGCATGTGCTGTGTGTGTGAGTGTGATGTGTGTGTGTGTGCATGTGATATGTGTGTGTGTGCATGTGATGTGCGTGCGTGCGTGCGTGCGCGCATGTGCTATGTGCGTGCGTGAGTGTGATGTGTGTGTGTGAGTGTGATGTGCGTGTGTGTGAGTGTGTGTGTGTGCATATGATGTGAGTGTGATGTGTGTGTGTGCATGTGATATGTGTGTGTGTGAGTGTGATGTGCATGTGTGTGTGAGTGTGCTGTGTGTGTGCATGTGATGTGTGTGTGTGAGTGTGATGTGATGTGTGTGTGCATGTGCTGCGTGCGTGCGTGCGTGCGTGCGTGCGTGCTGGGGGATGATGCCCTTCACATCGAGTCACCTTGACGACCCATCAGAGCCGTGGAGCTCCCATGATCAGCTGTGAGAGAGATACTGATCACCAGTAAATCTGCTACAGCCTGCCCGTGGACACAAGCGCACCTGTGTTTATTACCTGCAGCGCGTCCTGCGTCCTCAGCAGCTTCCAGCACGTCCAGCAGGACAGGAGCCTTAACCACAGAAAGTGCATGTGCAACTGCTAACAAGTACGTTAAGTTAACGTTTCTAAACAGAAATATCACGACGTGAAATGTTGTATACTTTGGTGACATATCTACCATGACGCTGAGAAAACACGCAGGTTCTAAAAGCAGATGATGTTGGAGAACCAGACTCTTTAGCTCCGCCCTCTAAGGGTCAGTCTGTTTGACCCGAAGTCACTAAACTGGACATTGATCATTAACATCTCTGCAATAATTATTAATAATTGTGCAATATTCTGTGTTAATACTTAGTGCAATATTAGTTTTCCCATGTTAGTTTTTCTTATTTATTGTTATTGATACTATAAACCTCTATTACTCTCGACAGCACATGCACCTCCGCTTATTACTATTTAGTTACATTGTATTTTATACTGTACTTCATCATCAACCGGTAAACCCACTTGGTACTCGACACTTAGTTTATCTTATACTTATACCGACAGGATACTTATTTATTTTCTGACCTGTTTTATAGTGTTTTATAGTGTATTATATTGTTTGCTAGCACTTCCTCCTGTGTGCGCTGACGTAAAGGCGAGCTGCTGTAACAAAGAGTTTCCCTTCGGGGATCAATAAAGTGTTTCTGATCCTGATTCTGAAGAAGTAACTATATATATATATCTTAAGTATCTTAAAATGAGGCCGCACAAAGAAACAAAGCAGTTTTATTATTCATTTTACAGCGGAAGTGGAAGTGATACGATACGTGCACTGATGGAAACAAACGCACGTCAGAAGGTTTGTCCAGAGATGAAAGGTCTTGTGATGGAGGACGAGTCAGTGTTTACGGCTGCAGCGTCCATTAAATCACGGGTTAATTACGTTAAACGGCGTCCGTGTTTGTTTGGCGCTCAGACAGTCGGGGCCTTCGGGAGACGGTTACGCCTCGGCAGCAGTCTGCCTGTACTGACTGTGCTGGGTAAACTTCATTTTGACACTTTCCCAGTGTGAACGCGCTCCAGACCTGTTCAGATGTGGTCTGTAATGTGGAGTTTAGAAACACTCAAGCGTGCAAATGCATTTCACGCGTTTACTTTTACATTTCCACCCTTTTTTCTTACCTTCCACCGGTCTTGCAGCCTTCGGAGGCCACACTGTTTGTGTGACAAATAAACCTTTGACTCCTCGACAAACTGGAGCAGCGGCGGACAACAACAACAACATATATATATTATTACTTGTTTGATGCAATAAATGGTTGGACAATAAGTCACGTCCTCAGCACCGCGGAGAGGAGCAGCATCGGGGACAAACACTTCCTGTAATCAGAACCACGAGCGAACCGCTTGATGTGGTATAAGATGAAGTGAAACAACATAACTAGGATAGAATAAGAAGCTGGGAAACATCTGGCTCTGCAGCTGCCAAATGCTCCGCTGTGTTCACCGGCTGGTCTCTGACTGCGTCACGGCGTTTTCACAATACTCACTATAGTTGCTTGAAATTATTAATTGATTATACAAACAGTTGCTGATTGATGTGTAACTTATGTTGTACGGATTCAGCTCGATTGTATAGCCCTGAATTAGTCGCCCCGGCTCATTTTAGAATCGGCGTTTCTGTCGGATCAGTTGTTGTTTGACTTTCAGTTTGAGGTCACGACGCCCGATCAATCACCTGACCGATCAGTTGTTGTTGCCGTTGTTGTTGCTGTTGTTGTCAGCTGTTGTCAGCTGTTGCTGTTGTCACAGTTGTTGCTGTCGTCACAGCTGTTGTCGTCACAGCTGTTGTTGCCTGTCGTCAGCTGTTGTTGCCTGTTGTTGTTGTTGCCTGTCGTCAGCAGCAGCAGCAGCAGCAGCAGCAGCAGCAGCAGCTGTTGTTGCTGTCAGCTGTTGTTGTCGTTGTTGTCAGCTGTTGTCAGCTGTTGTCGTCACAGCTGTTGTTGTTGCAGCAGCAGCAGCAGCAGTAGCAGCAGCAGCAGCTGTTGCCTGTCGTCAGCTGTTGCCTGTCGTCAGCTGTTGTTGTCTGTTGTCACAGCTGTTGTTGTTGCCTGTCGTCAGCTGTTGTCGTCGCTGTTGTTGTCAGCTGTTGCCTGTCGTCAGCTGTCTGTTGTCACAGCTGTTGCTGTCAGCTGTTGCCTGTTGCTGTCACAGTTGTTGTTGTTGTCGTCAGTTGCTGTTGTCGTCACAGCTGTTGCTGTCGTCACAGCTGTTGCCGTCAGCTGTTGCTGTTGTCAGCTGTTGCCCGCCTGTCGCCTGTTGTCGTTGTTGTCAGTTGTTGTCAGCTGTTGTCACAGCTGTCGTCAGCTGTTGCCGTCACAGCTGTCAGCTGTTGTCAGCAGCTGTCGTCACAGCTGTTGTCGTCACAGCTGTCGTCGTCACAGCTGTTGCCGTCAGCTGTTGCCGTCAGCTGTTGCTGTCAGCTGTTGTTGCCGCTGTTGCTGTTGCCTGTCAGCTGTTGCTGCTGTTGCCGTCAGCTGTTGCCTGTCTGCCTGTTGTCGTCGTTGTTGCTGTCACAGTTGTTGCTGTCGCTGTTGTCAGCTGTCTGTTGTTGCCGCTGTTGTTGTCTGTTGTTGTTGTCGTTGCTGTTGTTGCTGTCGTCAGTTGTTGTCGTCAGCTGTTGCCGTCAGCTGTTGCTGTCAGCAGCAGCAGCTGTTGTCAGCTGTCACAGCTGTTGTTGTTGCTGTCGTCAGCTGTTGCTGCTGTTGTTGCCGCCGCTGTTGCCGTTGCTGTTGCCGCTGTTGCTGTCAGCTGTTGCTGTCGTCAGCTGTCTGTTGCTGTCACAGTTGTTGTCACAGCTGTTGTCACAGCTGTTGTTGTCAGTTGTTGTTGTCGTCACAGCTGTTGTCAGCTGTTGTTGTCTGTTGTTGTCACAGTTGTTGTTGCCGCTGTTGTCGTCAGTTGCTGTTGCCTGTTGCTGTTGTTGTTGTTGTTGCTGTCGTCAGTTGTTGCCGTCAGCTGTTGCCGTCAGCTGTTGTCGTCAGTTGCTGTTGCTGTCGCTGTTGTCGTCAGTTGCTGTTGCCTGTTGCCGCTGTTGCCGTCGTCAGCTGTCACAGCTGTTGCTGCTGTTGCCGCCGCTGTTGCTGTCGTCGTCACAGCAGCTGTTGTCAGCTGTCACAGCTGTTGCCGTCAGCTGTTGCCTGTCAGCTGTCGTCAGCTGTTGCCTGTTGTTGTCGTTGCTGTTGCTGCTGTTGTTGCCTGTTGTTGCCGTCAGCTGTTGCCTGTTGTTGTCACAGCAGCTGTTGCTGTTGTCACAGCAGCAGCTGTTGTCAGTTGTTGCTGTCGCTGTTGTTGCCAGCTGTTGCTGTTGCTGCTGTTGTCGTCAGCAGCTGTTGCCTGTTGTCACAGCAGCTGTTGTTGCCAGCTGTTGTTGTTGCTGTTGCCTGTCAGCTGTTGCTGTCAGCCAGCTGTTGTTGTTGCTGTCAGCAGCAGCTGTCGTCAGCTGTCAGCAGCAGCAGCTGTTGCCTGTTGCCTGTTGTCAGCCAGCTGTTGCTGCTGTTGTCACAGCTGTTGCTGTCAGCTGTCACAGCTGTTGTCAGCAGCTGTTGTCAGCAGCTGTTGCCGCTGTTGCCGCTGTTGCTGTTGTCAGCAGCTGTTGTCACAGCAGCAGCTGTTGTTGCAGCAGCAGTAGCAGCAGCAGCAGCTGTTGTTGCTGCTGTTGCCGCTGTTGTTGCTGTCAGCTGTCGTCAGCTGTCAGCAGCAGCAGTTGTTGTCAGCTGTCGTCGTCACAGCAGCTGTTGCTGTCAGTTGTTGTCAGCAGCAGTGGTGGTGGTGGCGGTGGCAGTGGTGGCAGCAGCAGCAGCTGTCAGCAGCAGCTGTTGTCACAGCTGTTGTTGTTGTTGTCACAGCTGTCGTCGCTGTCGTCAGCTGTCGTCAGTTGTTGCTGTCGTCAGCTGTTGCTGTTGTCACAGCAGCTGTTGCTGTCGTCAGTTGTTGTTGCTGTTGCTGTCGTCAGCTGTCGTCAGCTGTCGTCGTCACAGCTGTTGCTGTTGCTGTTGTTGTCAGCAGCTGTTGCTGTTGCTGTCGTCAGCTGTTGCTGTTGTTGTTGTCGTCACAGCAGCTGTTGCTGTTGTTGTTGCCGTCAGCTGTTGTTGCTGTCGTCAGTTGTTGTTGTCAGCAGCAGCAGCTGTTGCTGTTGTTGCTGTTGTTGTCAGCAGCAGCAGCAGCTGTTGTTGTCAGCAGCAGCAGCAGTAGCAGCAGCAGCAGCAGCAGCTGTTGCTGTTGTTGCTGTTGTTGTCGTCGTCACAGCTGTCGTCGCTGTCGTCAGCTGTTGTTGTTGTTGTCAGCAGCAGCAGCAGCAGTAGCAGCAGCAGTTGTTGTTGCTGTTGTTGCTGTTGTTGCTGTTGTTGTTGTCAGCTGTCGTCAGCTGTTGCCAGCAGCAGCAGCAGCAGCAGCAGTGGCAGCAGCAGCTGTTGCTGTCGTCGCTGTCGTCGTCACAGCTGTCGTCGTCACAGCTGTCGTCGTCACAGCTGTCGTCAGCTGTTGTTGCTGTTGTTGTCGTCAGCTGTTGTCGTCGTCACAGCTGTCGTCAGTTGTTGTCAGCAGCAGCAGTTGTTGTCAGCAGCAGCAGTAGTAGCAGCAGCAGCAGCAGCGGTGGCAGCGGTGGTGGTGGCGGCGGCGGCGGCGGTGGCAGCAGCAGCAGCAGCAGTGGCAGCAGCAGTAGCAGTAGTAGCAGCAGCAGCTGTTGCTGTTGTTGTCAGCTGTCGTCAGTTGTTGTTGTTGTCAGCAGCAGCAGCTGTTGCAGCAGCAGCTGTCAGCAGCAGCAGCAGTTGTTGTCAGCAGCAGTTGTTGTTGTTGTCAGCAGCAGCAGTAGCAGTAGCAGCAGCAGCAGCAGCAGCAGCAGCAGCAGCAGCAGCAGTAGCAGTAGTAGCAGCAGTAGCAGCAGCAGCAGCAGTAGCAGCAGTAGTAGCAGCAGCAGCAGCAGCAGCAGCAGCAGCAGTAGCAGTAGTAGTAGCAACAGTAGTAGTCTTGACACTGCAGTGATAAGCTGCAGTTTGCAGCACAAACACAAACTGGCTCCATATTTTCCTTTTTCCTTCTTCCTTTTCGTTCAGAGTAGAACTACAGAAAGTAACGCTTCCTTTCTCTCTTCTTGTCAACATTGAATACACTTTATTGTAATTGTCAGTGGACAGAACCGACCGGGGTTCAGCGTGAGCTCCACGTCGTGGCCGGTCAGTTGATCCGTACACTGCTGGAGATGTAGTGAGTCAACACGGCGTACAGGATCAATGCTCAGCTTCATGTCAGGCTGTATATGTGGCGTAACAGGCAGATAGTAACGAGCGGCGTTACGACGAGGCAGTGAAAACAGAGACACTCTTCATCGTCAACAAACAGCTTCTCCGATGTCTGCAGGCAAACAGCAGGCTGTCACATCAGGAAGTGACACGACGGTCGGTCGGTCGGCGCGGCGCGGCGCGGCCGAGGGGATTACAGCGGCTACGTAACCGCCACATTGCCCGCAGGCCTGTCAGGGGAAACATGGCAGAGGAGTCCTCACAGGAGAGAGTGGAAACAAAGCAGCAGCCTCCAGCATGCAGCTCAGAGACACCGAATCCTTTACACTGAAAATCTGCTGTTGTCATTATGTTTCATGCATCTCATTACACCGTGTGGCAACAGCGGCCCGTTAGCTCCCGTAATGCGATTATCCATCCTCTTCACGTCTCTCTGCCATGCCACCTCACAAACGTTAATTGACCCCACGCTGCAGCGCTCAATGGGGACGAGTGTCGCTAATTGCGGTGGTATTTCGAGATACGGTGGGAGCATTAGGCTGCGTTCCACCTCGGCAGGAATTATCCACAAGAGATGACTCCACAGGCGCTCATGTGTGAGTGTGTGTCCCTGGTTTTCATCACCTTCTGGGGACCAAAGAGGCGCTGCTCCTGTTCAAACTGGCCACAGAGACGGAGTCGCACAAATCAAGCGCATATCTTCCAGAGTTGCAGTCTGACAGTGACGGTCGTATCGACACGCAGCACTCGGACGGCTGGAGCTCGGTTCCGGCTTCGGCTGAGCTCGCGTCACGTCAGGAAGGGGTCTCTGCTGACCCTCTTACATTTACTCCGTCACCTTTTAACTACGACCAACACAAAACAACAAATCACACACGAAAGCTTCAGCTTTATAAACTCCAGGAAACTTTAATAGCACAACATTTCTTCACACCAGCAAAATCAACTCAACCAAGAATGTCGATGTTACGGCCGAGAGCAGCTCGCATCCTCTAACTCGGTAAAACTGTGACAGCTCATTGTAAAAAACCCTCGCCGCCGCCGCCGCCTCGCCGCCGCCGCCGCCTCGCCGCGTGTTTACTCCTTCACCCAGCGCCACACCTTCAAAATAAAAGCTCCAGCCTTCATAATATCACTGAAGGGACAAATAACAGAGCTTTAAGAAAAGACCTGTGAGATGAATCGGCACGAAGAGCAGCAAAGTCCTTGTGAGTACCAGACCACACTGAAGGTCGTTTACACCTGTGGAATTTTTACAAATGCCGTTTTTCAAAGCTGCGATGCGGCAAAAATCTCAAGACCTGGACACAATAAAACCCAAAGTGTCCGCACGGTCCGTGAGACAATGTGTTGTTGTCCCTTTGTCCCTTTAAGGTGGGGCGCGTTCTCGCGGTTAAGGTTAGGGGGAAGGGAACCAATCAAGGGAGAGTCCTCTCGGGGATAGTTAATGGACGAGCTGTGTGTGTGTGTGTGTGTGTGTGTATTGATCCGGAGAAGCCGGTTCAGACTGACTGTTGGCTCGAAACCCAGTTTCTCTCTCGCTCCCTCCACACAGCTGCTTTTCATTCTGCCATATGATTTACAGCCAGCCCGGCGTCTGTGGAGGAAGTTACAGTATGTGAGTATTATCAGCTAAATGTACCTGAAGTACTCACTGTCAGTGTTAATTATATCTGATGCTTCTGATTCATCTTCCTGCTGCGTTCATGTGTGTGTTGCATTTTACTGCTGCAGATGTTTCAGGCCGAGCTAAAGCCGTCAGACAGACGCAGTGAAACGTCTGATATTTCCTCAGATGCAGGAGAGTGGAAGCAGAAAGCTGCAGAAAGGGGAAGTCCTCCGGTAAAGTACAGGGTACTTGTGTACTTGTGTAGTTGTGTAGTTGTGTACTTGTGTGTACGTACAGTACTCGAGCACATGTGCTTCGTGCCGCTCCCCGTCTGGTTGGTGCTTCCTGTCTTTGCAGGACGTCACAGCCACAGTGAAGCTGCAGTTTTGACTTGATGCAAAAAGACAGATGTTCTTGCAGCTGGAGTTTCAGTGTGTTCACTTCTTACAGAGTGAAACTACCGCGACTGTTCGGGGGAAGTGTCTCCGCTCAGTTTAAAGGGCAACTCTAACTTTAGTTCTGCACTTACAGAAGGTTTGGGGACTCGCGAGAGACACATCGAG
>CM050858.1:28800901-28823401 GCA_027580175.1 Siniperca scherzeri
TTTCTTCACCCTCGCTGCTGCGCCGAGTGAAGCAACAATGTGTCTGAAACAGAAAAGATCAAACCATCAGCAACCCGGCGTCAGCTTCTTTACTCTTCTGAGTGTCTGCTGAGAAAACAGCCTCAGGGTCTGCAAATTCCCAGCGTTCCACGAAATGTTTGAACCTGCCGCCAAGTAGGGTCGGGTATCGAGAACCGGCTCCAAATGTGTAAGAACTGAGTGTGAAGGAAGGTTTGATGCCTTTTGTGTTTTGTGATTGTTCTGTTGTCTCAAACTGAAGCACAATCACGACCGAATCTGAACAACATCCAACTCAGCTGCCGGCAAAGTAGCTGTGGGACAGTCGAGGACGGGGACGTATGAAGACTACGTCTGCGTGGAGCCGAAAATGGCATTTTAACAGAAAACATTAGAGACCTGAACAGCATGAGAACGGCTAAATCTCTTCTTCTTCGTCCGTTGTTTATTTGGCAAAAAACAAAACTGCATCACAGCCAACATCTGGTGAGGAGCGAGACAGACAGGTGAGGAGTGGGACAGGCAGGTGAGGAGTGGGACAGGCAGGTGAGGAGTGAGACGGGCAGGTGAGGAGTGAGACAGGCAGGTGAGGAGTGGGACAGACAGGTGAGGAGTGAGACAGGCAGGTGAGGGATGGGACAGACAGGTGAGGGATGGGACAGACGGGTGAGGGCTGGGACAGACAGGTGAGGTATGGGACAGACAGGTGAGGAGTGGGACAGACAGGTGAGGTATGGGACAGACAGGTGAGGAGTGAGACAGGCAGGTGAGGAGTGAGACGGGCAGGTGAGGAGCGAGACAGACAGGTGAGGAGTGAGACAGGCAGGTGAGGAGCGAGACAGACAGGTGAGGAGCAAGACGGGCAGGTGAGGAGCGAGACAGACAGGTGAGGAGCGGGACAGGCAGGTGAGGGATGGGACAGACGGGTGAGGGCTGGGACAGACGGGTGAGGAGCGAGACAGGCAGGTGAGGTATGGGACAGACAGGTGAGGGCTGGGACAGACAGGTGAGGAGCGAGACAGGCAGGTGAGGGATGGGACAGGCAGGTGAGGAGTGGGACAGGCAGGTGAGGGATGGGTGTGTACTAAATGACAGGTTCAGTCTTTACCGGCAGACTGTTGACTTTTCTTGCCTCAGAAATTCTCAGAAGTGAATTTAGTGATGAAAAAGCAGGAAACCTGTAAAACAGCTGCGGTTTGGTGCTGAACCGTCTGCCTCGCGGTCCGCCATTGGACAGTCTGAGGAGACGCAATGCATTTTGGGACGGTTGAGTATGTCGAGCTCAGACTTTCTCGCTGATCTAGTAACCATCTGGGCGTTTCTCACGTACACAGACTCCACGCACTGTGCGGCTGAACGACTGCGCGCTCAGTTTGACGTCACAGTACGAACAGCGCGTTAGCACGCGATTCCCAACGCAGCCATAGCAACATAAAGCAGGCTAACGACAGCAGCTCCGCTGTGTCTTCGGCTGACACGGAGAAAGTCAGCGGCGACTAAAGGTCGTCTTCTTGACTGGACAGTCGACCCTCAGCGACCAGCTTCACGTCATCGTTCAGTAAAAGCTGTGTTCACCTCGAACACGCTGAAACACCAAGCCGGAGGGTTAAGATTTTCACACTCTGGAGGCCGTTTTGGTAAAAACTCTTTGGAAGAAAGACAAAGATGCGTCTACAAACTGAACCGGCTTATTGTGGACTAACCAGTCCAGACTGGTTTGGACAAAAGGAGACGGACCACTCGTCCCTCCAGCAGCAGAAATATACAGACGCGAAGTCGTGTGGTGGATTCTTCTGGACGGTAAACACAGTTTTCTCTCTGTGACTGCCTGCCTGTGTGTGTGACAGTAATGGCTGCCGAGAGCGTCTTCTGCTCTGATGGTTTCACTGATGAATGCAGTTGGACGGCCTCCTGTCCCCTGCAGCCACATCTCACACCACACTACACTACCCAGAGTTCAGCTGGCTCCGAGCTCGCCTGCCAAAGACAGAGTTACCCCAGTGATCCCCCCGTGATGTCATGTTTTAACTTCATTCTCTTCTTTCATTTTGGTCGGGTCTCTCTTCGGGTCGTGTCTCTCTTCGGGTCGTGTCTCTCTTCGGGTCGGGTCTCTCTTCGGGTCGTGTCTCTCTTCGGGTCTGGTCTCTCTTCGGGCCGTTTCTGTCTTCGGGTCTGGTCTGTCTTTGGGTCGGGTCTGGTCTCTCTTCGGGTCTGGTCTCTCTTCTGGTCAGGTCTGGTCTCTCTTTGGGTCGGGTCTGTCTTTGGGTCGGGTCTCTCTTCAGGTCGGGTCTGTCTTCGGGTCTGGTCTCTCTTCGGGTCGTGTCTCTCTTCGGGTCGGGTCTCTCTTCGGGCCGTTTCTGTCTTCGGGTCTGGTCTGTCTTTGGGTCGGGTCGGGTCTCTCTTCGGGTCGGGTCTCTCTTCGGGTCGGGTCTCTCTTCGGGTCTGGTCTCTCTTGGGTTGGGTCTCTTCGGTCGGGTCTGTCTTGGTCGGGTCTCTCTCGGTCTGGTCTCTCTTCGGGTTGGGTCTCTCTTCGGGTTGGGTCTGTCTTCGGGTCAGGTCTGGTCTCTCTTCGGGTTGGGTCTCTCTTCGGGTCGGGTCTCTCTTCGGGTTGGGTCTCTCTTCAGGTCGGGTCTGTCTTCGGGTCTGGTCTCTCTTCGGGTTGGGTCTCTCTTCGGGTTGGGTCTGTCTTCGGGTCGGGTCTCTCTTCGGGTCGGGTCTCTCTTCAGGTCGGGTCTCTCTTCGGGTCAGGTCTGGTCTCTCTTCGGGTTGGGTCTCTCTTCGGGTCGGGTCTGTCTTCAGGTCTGGTCTGTCTTCAGGTCGGGTCTGTCTTCGGGTCGGGTCTCTCTTCAGGTCTGGTCTCTCTTCGGGTCGGGTCTGTCTTCGGGTCGGGTCTCCACAGATCTCACCGGGCGACGTTTTCTGGCAGGAAACAGATTTCAGGCATCATCAGCTGCAGTCCGGTACAAACCGGTTCAACATGAGCTCCGGCTCCACCAGCTGCAGCAGCAACATCCTGCTTTCCATTAATGCACGAGGAATAATAACCTGATGACAGAAGATATAACAGCACAGCAGCCGCAGGGACGCTGCACTGCTTTAATGCTTTAATGCTTCGCTGATGAAGAATCTCAGTACTTCCTCCAGCGCTGCTTCACTCTAATCGTAGCTGAGTCGAATTAGCTTTAAATTGCGATGTTTTACAAATTTATATTGTTTTTGTTTCTGTATATAAATCGTTCAGCGACCCCTGGTGCTCGGTACGGAAGCATCTGCATTTATTTGGGTCCTTGTTTCAGCCATCTGCACATTAACACACAGCACTGAGACAGCGTATCCATGCCAACCACGTCTCTGATTTGTGCCGTTGGACGGTTTTGTGAGAGGTGGTACTTTCCTCCACATATGTTTTGTTTGTGTCTTTGTTTCTCATGGAAACTTCTTGGCTCAGCAGCTGATGGAAAGTGAAGCTGAGATGAAGTTGTATAATCTTTCCCACTGAGCTGGAGTCATGCGTCTCCTCGCCCAACCCCAACACTAATGGAGCTTGTCCTGAAAAATGCAGCATTTTATTAAATAAAACCAGCTTTTCCACAGTGAAACCTGTTTGTTTCGAGGCCTTCTCACTACCTTCCGAGGTAAAGGCTCGGTGCTCTTGACCAGATCCGGATAAACCGGATTCTGTATCGGCCCGTTCGTGTGTTTGCAGTGACGTTGCTCGCCACATTGAATATGCGTGTTTATATTTGGATTGTTCTTGTGTGCGGTGCAGGAAGTCTGGGTCGTGCGGCTGAGACGTCGGAGCTCATCTCTCAGCCTTTATCGCTGAGGAGGAAAGTAGCTGGAGGGGCTGGAGAGAGAGAACACAAAGGTTAACCAGGCCACATCCTTTCTTCCCTGGTGTTTCTGTCTGAACCGACTGTCCGAGGTATGTAGAGCATGGCAAACGCTCACATCTTCCAGCTACTCGCTCCTCCCGCTGTGTACATACAGTGGGCCGAACACACAGATGTGTTCAGCTCAGACTTTGACTCCTCTTTGGTTTCAAATCAGAGCAAAGAACAAAACATTCAGGAGAGTAGAAATGTAATAGGTCGATGCTTTATTTATTAAAACACACAAACACAACGCAAAACACGAGCGACGAGTTCACCGTGAAAAGTATACAGTGTAAGTAGCCAGTTAGAGTCCACTGATGTCCACACTGCGACAGAGTGGGATATATATATATATATATATATGTGTGTGTGTGTGTGTGTGTGTGTGTGTGTGTGTGCAAGGAAAGACTTTTAGGTGTTTTAATGTCAGTCTTTGAGTTTTAGCCCATAAAGATTCTTGTTCCATCGTCCATTAAGATTTGAAATGGCAGCAGTGAAGTGATGTGTCGGTGCGGTATCCTGCTGAACGGGGACTGTGTCATACTTAGCTGCAGTTTTCTGGTTTTATTGGTTTTATCGTAGAATGTATGAACACTGGCTTTTAAAAAAAAAAAAAAAAGTATTTTGATGTATGAATGATAGTGTGGAGATGAATGCTGAGTTTCTCCACGGGGGCAATAAAGTTCATCATATCTTACCGCATCGCAGCTGAACACTTCCTGCTCAGCAGCAGCCAGCAGACTGGGAGGAAGAGGAGGAGGTGTTTTTACACCGGCGCTCATCAAAGCACGTTCACATATTCCCACAAGCCTTTGAGTTATCAGGTTGCTTAGCAACAGGAGAGGACCGGCTCATGTAGTATGTGTGTGTCACCTCACTAAGTTTCCTAATTGGCCTGATCGATAGTCCTCGGTGCTCCGGGCTCGGATTAAATAACACAGACCTCCTGATCCAGACCGGACCACAACACGACCCCCAGAACTGCCGTTATCAACTCACTGGACTAATGACTTTACTAATACGCAGCAGGAACAGAGTAATGCTTCAGATGTAAACAGTTTAATGAATCGCTCTCCACAGTAGACCGAGCAAAGCAGCAAAAATGAACGTGTAAAGTATGGAAAGCAGGACGGTCTGTAGGTGAGTCTAACCTGAGGGACTCCTCCGGTGTCTGGTGTCCACGGCTGCTTTATTCTGCAGCAGTTCAGTAAATCCCTGCGACACCTGAAGGCAGCAGGACACACCTGGAGTGCTGCGTCAGAGACACGCACACACACGGCTCTCTGTGTTTACCTTCTTTATATCACATGCACACACCTGGCTGCTGCAGAACAACCACACACACCTGTACACACAGCTGTACACACAGCTGTACACACACCTGTACACACACCTGTACACACACCTGTACACACAGCTGTACACACACCTGTACACACAGCTGTACACACAGCTGCACGAACAGCTGTACACACAGCTGTACACACACCTGTACACACACCTGTACACACACCTGCACGAACAGCTGTACACACACCTGTACACACAGCTGTACACACACCTGTACACACACCTGTACACACAGCTGTACACACACCTGTACACACAGCTGTACACACAGCTGCACGAACAGCTGTACACACACCTGTACACACACCTGTACACACACCTGCACGAACAGCTGTACACACAGCTGTACACACACCTGTACACACACCTGTACACACACCTGCACGAACAGCTGTACACACAGCTGTACACACACCTGTACACACACCTGTACACACACCTGTACACACACCTGTACACACACCTGCACGAACAGCTGCACGAACAGCTGTACACACACCTGTACACACAGCTGTACACACAGCTGTACACACAGTAGATTGGTCGGTTATAACTCGTATTCTGGGAGACGTCAGATTAGCAGCACTCATTACTTCCGTGACTCCTTCACAACCTTCTTTTTAGCTGCTGTTTCATGTTTTATTCCTGAGATGCATTAAGAAGCAAACGCTGCTGTCAGCGACAAGAAGTCGACATTTACAACGAAATATCTGCTTATGCTAAGCTAACTGACGTTATTTACTCATGTTGAAACATAATTTAAAATCCTCCAGACCGACGTCGTTATTAAACATCAAGTTTCAGGTCAGAGACGTCGGCCGAACTCCAGATCACCTCTTTTACTCTAAACGGCTCAGATGTTAGCATGCTAACGCTAGCTTAGCATCAGCTGGTTCAGTTAGCTAACAACAGCTCCGCCTGCAGTTAGCGGCTGTAGACGTTTAGCAACAACTAACCCGTACGTGAGGACTAGTCAGCGAGCTGCAGCCTGTTTTAAAGCAGCGACGATGGAAGTGAACTCGGTGACGCTGACGTCCGAACGAGGCTCAGGATGTGTCCGAAATCACTCACTACTCACTGTATAGTGGGTTCGCCATTTTGTAGCGCTGTCTGAATGTATAGTGAGAATTATTATACCCTTTATAGTGGACTCAAAGTATCCCAGAATGCATCGTGGAAAGTATAGCAGGTCGTGGACTGGATGACATAATGAAACAGTCTCATGTTTGACTTGTGAACCTGGTAGAGTCGTTTTCTAAGTGCAGCTAAATCAACCCAGACCTGCGTCCAGGGTTTCCCTCTGGACGGGAAGTGTTGATCCAAAGACGCGGCGAGAGCCAGAGAGCGTTTGGCTGCTGGAACTTAACGAGAAATCGAATCCGTTCAAGGCCAGTCAGTCGTTTTCAAGACGTTTGAAGGGCTTGTTTTAAGTTGTTGCTGAGAGTGTCTGACTTTGGAAGTCTGTAAGAAGACGTGCGTATAAACTGTGAAACTATATTTTTTTTACAACCTTGAACTTTTCTATAATAATGTTTTGAGCGATTATCACTAAAGATTTGTACATTTTATATCCTGGCAGCTTTACACTTTGTTAAACGGAGAGTCGGACTGAAAAAGGACACGATGTGGTTTAAAAGGAGCTAAACTGAACTGAAGTCACCTGGAGGCTGAAAGAAGCTGCGACCAGTTTCATTTAAAGAGAAACGTTTTGAGGACACATTTCTCCTTCTGGTGAGAAGCACTGAGGCAGACAGACAGGCAGAGAGACAGAGAGACAGGCAGAGAGACAGACAGACAGGCAGAGAGAGAGACAGACAGGCAGGCAGAGAGAGAGACAGACAGAGAGACAGACAGACAGGCAGAGAGACAGACAGACAGGCAGAGAGACAGACAGAGAGACAGACAGGCAGAGAGAGAGACAGACAGGCAGGCAGAGAGACAGACAGGCAGAGAGACAGAGAGACAGACAGACAGACAGACAGAGAGACAGAGACAGACAGACAGACAGAGAGACAGGCAGGCAGAGAGACAGGCAGGCAGAGAGACAGACAGACAGGCAGAGAGACAGACAGAGAGACAGACAGGCAGAGAGAGAGACAGACAGGCAGGCAGAGAGACAGACAGGCAGAGAGACAGAGAGACAGGCAGAGAGACAGAGAGACAGAGACAGACAGACAGACAGACAGGCAGAGAGACAGAGAGACAGACAGACAGACAGAGAGACAGACAGACAGGCAGACAGAGAGACAGACAGGCAGAGAGACAGAGAGACAGACAGACAGACAGACAGGCAGAGAGACAGACAGACAGGCAGACAGACAGGCAGAGAGACAGAGAGACAGACAGACAGACAGTCAGACAGGCAGACAGACAGACAGGCAGACAGACAGGCAGGCAGACAGGCAGAGAGACAGACAGAGAGACAGACAGGCAGACAGACAGGCAGACAGACAGGCAGAGAGACAGAGAGACAGACAGACAGACAGTCAGACAGGCAGAGAGACAGACAGGCAGACAGACAGACAGGCAGACAGACAGGCAGGTGTCTCATGTTGGAAGCGTCGCTGTGGTTCTGGTTCTGCAGGTTTCACCTTTTTAATATCAGTTTCAGCAGCAAAACAAGTGAAGTGGCAGGAAATGGACGGATGGATTAACCAATGAGAGACCAGGTTTAACACTTTGATAAATCTAAATTAAGACTTTTAAAAACGGACTTGATTTTCCAAACAAAATGCTTTCAAAGACTTTTCAGATCCCGACTTGTGCAACTGTGAGGACTCTCGTTCCTGTTCTAGTTGTGTTGGTGTGGCTGCAGTCATACGTGTTTACTCTGTCGGCCCTGCAGCCGGGCGGAGGGCTGAGGCGGAGGGCTGAGGGTGGAGGGCTGAGGGCTGAGAGCTGAGGGTGGAGAGCTGAGGGTGGAGAGCTGAGGGTGGAGGGCGGAGGGCCGAGGGCTGAGGGCTGAGGGCTGAGGGTGGAGAGCTGAGGGTGGAGGGCGGAGGGTGGAGAGCTGAGGGCGGAGGGCTGAGGTGGAGGCGGAGGGCTGAGGGCGGAGGGCGGAGGGTGGAGAGCTGAGGGTGGAGGGCCGAGGGCTGAGAGCTGAGGGTGGAGAGCTGAGGGCGGAGGGCTGAGGGCGCAGAGTTGAGGGCGGAGGTGGGATTAAGCCAGTTCTTCAGGCGGATGTTTGATGAGATTGTATGCAGGTGTTTAATCACGGTGTATGAGTGCGTTCGGTCTCGTGCGGGTTCGGGTCCGGTACCAACTGACCGTGCTCGGCAGCTCAGATCAGGTCGGACTGACCCGTCGTTCCACAGTCAGCGTTTCTCGCCGCGGCACGATGCGTGGATCGTCCAGCTCGAACAAACGACACTTCGCTGCTGACATTTTACAGACAAACGACTCGTTGATTAATCAGGAAAATAATCAACAGATGAATCGATAATGATTATTCACCAGGGTTTACCGCGCTGTCACGCCGTAACGTCAACGATTCTGACTGTTACCTCGAAAAATACTGCTGCTGAAGCTTCTTATCGTCTGTGTGTGCGTGTGTGTGCGTGTGTGTGCATGTGCGTGTGTGTGTGTGCGTGTGTGCGTGTGTGTGCGTGTGTGTGTGTGTGCGTGTGTGCATGTGTGTGTGCTGCATTGTCCCCCTCCTGTCGAGGTGCTGCCTCACCATAAATATGTATTTCCTGTCTCCACCATCAGCTTGGAGAAAAATTTAAATTTAACATTCATCTCACTGCTTCCTCCTCCTCCTCCTCATTTTAGGATTGTCTGTGTGTGTGTGTGTGTGTGTGTGTGTGTGTGTGTGTGTGTGAAATCTTTAACCAGCCTTTAACGAGCCTGCAGGGCTGCAGAGGATAGAAACACTCACACTTCCTCTTATCTTCCTTTCTAATTTTCTCACACTCTTACATGCAGACGCACACACACACACACACACGCACGCGCACACACTGTAATGCATGCAGAGCAGTACAGTGATATTCAGCTAAAAGGGGGGATGGTTTAAATTTGAATGCCTTCTGCAGGAGGAGGCCGTTATTTCATTGGAAACACTCGGGTGCACAGGACAAATCTATAATCCTCTTTATTGGAGGGAGTCTCCATGGACGTCCTATGGGAATCCTGCGTGTGTGTGTGTGTGTGTGTGTGTGTGTGTGTGTGTGTGGAGATGGAGCTGCTGTGAAATCTCTTTGTTCTCACTCAGGAATATTTCCATTTGTGCACTCGGGGATATTCAGCTGCGTCTCTCGGAGAGAATTAAGGGCCTGATGGCTTATTTCACAATTCAATTTGAGTCAGACGTGAAAAGGTGATATGTTTCCCGACGAGTGCGTGTGATTCGTGCGTGCGAGCAGGAATGTGCTGTAATCGGACGTGATTAAAGTCAGGGCTTCAGACTCTTCGTGAGGCGGCGCGTGATTTCTGAGCAGACACGAGGAGTCTGAGTGTTGGTGGCTTCAGGTCCGATGGAAAGACTGATATCAGTTGTTGATTCAGAACCGACTGAAGGGACGCCGGCGTCTCGTCCATCCCTCGTCTGTCTCGCAGCTCAGATACGTTTCACTTGTGTCTCCGCGGGCGGCCGATCCGATCGCCCAAACCTGCTGCTGCTGCCTCTCGGCAGCAAGGAAGTGCCCCGTCCTTTAACTTCCTGTCTCCGCAGGAAGCGGGCGTGTGTTGCGTTGTGTAGTTTGACGTCTGCATTTGGTCAGTTTGATAACGTGACGCGCGGCTGAAGGACGGGCAGAGCCGCGGAAAGCTCCACGCTCGGGTCAGATGGTGGTGGTGAGATGCGGTTGAAAGCGCTGGAAATAGTAAGGACATTGAGTTAAGATTATTTTGTCAAAGGTCAGACGAAGAGACGCTCTGCTGCTCACTGCAGGAAAACAAACGGCTTCTGCTCTGTGTCTGTTTATGTCACCTCGACTAAATCAATCAATAACGCTGCGGACGAGGACACGAGCAGAAATGGACAATTATCTGAAGCTGTGTGTGTGTGTGTGTGTGTGTGTGTGTGTGTGTGTGTGTGTGTGTGTGTGTGTGTGTTCCTGTGTGTGTGTGTGTTCCTGTGTGTGTGCCTGTGTGTGTGTGAGTGTGTGTGTGTGTGTGTTCCTGTGTGTGTGTGTGTGTGTGTGTGTGTGTGTGTGTGTGTGTGTGTGTGTGTGTGTGTGTGTCCTGTGTGTGTGTGTGTGTTTCATGGAGCTCTCAGCAGGCGGGGGGATCAGCCTCTCTGCGTCTGTTTGTGCAGCTAATGACGGGTGGAGGAGACAGTAACGGGACAGACGGGCAGCCCTCGCCACCGTCAGCCCTCGCCACCGTCAGGCCTGCCGATCGGCCATCAGAAGAGTAATGCCTCCGTCAGTGATCATTTCCTGTGCCGAGGGCTCGGGCAGCGGGCGCCACGGGAACATGGAAAGTGTAGAAAAGTGGACGATCGGCCTGCGGAGCCTCTTGTTGGCGATGCAGAAGAAATGTTTCTGTGGAGCAGCGGGGTGTCCAGCACGTCCTGCACTCTCATGATGTCACTTCCTGTTAAGTTGCAGTCACACCAGGAAGTGAAGTGTGTGACCGGTGCCGCAGGAGCAGGTCAGAGGTCAGTGCCGCAGGTGTAAAAGGTAGAAACGTGGACTCAGCTGGTCGCAGCTCAGGTCTGCAGGAGGAAGTCTGGTTAAAACGGTCTAACGCAGCCTGTGCCGCTGGAGAAACGGGTTCCTGACGGAGGGAGGGGCGGAGACTGGGGGCGGGTTTGCGAAGCGGCGTGGGAAACACGCTGTTGGCTGCTCGGCGCCGCTCTCTGCAGCTGGCGTCTGTATTCAGCCCAGAGACCTTCACACAGAGCCAGGCTAGCTGTGTCCAGCCTTTATGCTAAGCTAAGCTAAGCTAAGCTAAGGTCCGCTGGCTGAAGCTTCATCTGTAACTGACTGACATGAGCGTGAAAGCAAATAGGCAGCAGAAGACGAACCGGCAACAATTTTGGTTTAGGAATAATCGTTTTTGTGTTTTTTTTTTTGTTGTCAAATATTTGGTGATTTTTTAATTTCGAAACACAAACACATGACTTTAGGAAAAGCGCAACAGCGCTACTTCTTGACACTTTCTGAACAGAATGGCTCATGGAGAAAACAATCTGCAGAGGAATCAGTAATCAAGCTAATTGTTAGTTGGAGCCCTAATCGTGTGTCTGTCTCTGTCAGGCTTTCGTGGTGAAATAAAGGTTCAGTTAAAGACGTTACGAACGGCGGTTTTCCTGGCTCCCGGCCGCAGGCCGGTGAAATCATCCTGAGCAGCCCCCCCCCTCCTCCTCCGCGTCCCCTGCCTGGTGTTTTTCCTCTCTCTTCGTCCCGGTGTGTCATTAACGGTGATTTATACGAGGGCCCTCTGGAACACGGATGGTGCCAATAGGTGGGATGCGGGTACATCGCCCCGGCCGCCGCCTCCCCGCTCACCCCGCTCACCCCGCTCCTCACCGCGCCGTGATTGATCAACACACACGCTACGCAAAAGCGGAGGGCCACACGCACCGGCGCACGGTTCGTGGGTGTGTTTTGTTTCAGGAGACGACAGCTTGTGTGTGCGTGCAGCCGTGTGATGAATAGGGAGGCTCGTCCGCGGAGACCCGGAGCTTTGTTTTGGAAAGCAGGCCGGCGCTGTCTTGAATTCCTCGCTCGGCTTTTAGTATTCTGCTCGAACGTCTGTGCCAACGCAAACAAGCCCCGATGAATTCATTCACAGTTTCAACAGATACACATTTCACATTTTCCACTGTGTGTGTTTTTCCCCCAGTAAGGAGAAGGGAAGTGTTCTCTTTCTGCGTCTGAAGCTGCCCGTGAGCCTCACACCGCTGCTGCGGTTCGAATCCAGCCAGATTTGAATCCTGCTCTGCTGCTAAACTCTTTATTAGTGGACCAGACCAGACACTTCCTACCGTGTGACGGTTATGATGAGCGTGCACGGCGGGGTAACGTGGCTGATAATGGCACGCTTAATTGAGCGGAGCAGTTGCCAGGCAACCGACGGAGACTCCAGGAGGCTACCGGTCCCAGCCGAGAAACCAGAAGCTGACGAGATGTGACGCCAGGCTAGCTGTTTCCCCCCGTTTCCAGTGTTTGTGCTAAGCTAAGCTAACCAGCTGCTGGCTTTAGTTTCATATTAACAGACGGACACGAGAGTGGCATTGAACTTGTGATCAAACAGCGGCTGGTTACCACCTCCAGCAGCTACAGAGCGACACGACGCTTCATCAGGAGGCGTGTCTGTCACGTGACGCTTCGTCAGGAGGCGTGTCAGAGTCACGTGACGCTTCGTCAGGAGGCGTGTCTGTCACATGACGCTTCATCAGGAGGCGTGTCAGAGTCACGTGACGCTTCGTCAGGAGGCGTGTCAGAGTCACGTGACGCTTCGTCAGGAGGCATGTCTGTCACGTGACGCTTCGTCAGGAGGCGTGTCAGGTCACGTGGCGGCCGTCAGGAGGCGTGTCTGTCACGTGGCGGCCGTCAGGGCGTGTCAGAGTCACGTGGCGCCGTCAGGAGGCGTGTCTGTCACATGACGCTTCGTCAGGAGGCGTGTCAGAGTCACATGCCGCTTCGTCAGGAGGCGTGTCTGTCACATGACGCTTCGTCAGGAGGCGTGTCAGGGTCACGTGACGCTTCGTCAGGAGGCGTGTCAGGGTCACGTGACGCTTCGTCAGGAGGGCCCCTTTAATGCTTCTGTCCTGCTGACGACACATTTAAATGAACACAGCCTCGTGAGGCGACGTAGAAACACTGATGCCACCTCCTCTGTACGATCAGAGTGCAGTCATGACGTGATGTGCGGCTTCATGCAGTCATTTGCTTAACAAATCAGTTTGGCGAGTCGCGGAGATAGTGAGAGAGCGAAAAACAACAAGCTTTTTTTTAAAAAAATAAATAAATAAATAAACGTCTCCCAGGAGACGAAGAAATCAGCAGGTTTAACAGGAAAGAAAGACGAAGAGAGGAAAGGGTAACAGCTCACCTGCTGTTCAGCTGTGTTCTCAGTCATTCTGGTAAGTGGTGTCGTTTCCACACTTCCCATTAGCGCTCTGTGCGGAAGGCGTTCGGCGGCAGAGTCTCGTCCTGAAGCGGCGATGTCAGGAGAGCGCAAGGGGAGGTCGTTTACGGACTCGCACGACAAACAACGCGTTGATGCGAGCTCACTGTAACGTACACTACGGCATCATTTACACTTTGACCTGATTTGTTTGTCGGTTCGAATCCCTCGTGACTGAAGATAAACGACGACAGGATGTCTTTGTTGTCCACTTTCACCGCTCAAGAGTCTGCAGCCATGCTAATGCTAACATCAGCATGCTAACATGCTCGCCACAGACCGTGTATAAAGATGGCCGCCGCGTCTCCACTTCCTCCGCACAGACTGCAATGAAGCCAAAACACCCGCGGGGTACGGGAGCAGCCATCTTTGCTCCGGTGACGTCATTTGGAGCCTGCGCAGTAGCGATCGGGGGGTGGAGCCGCGGTGTCGAGGTCCCGCCCTCACACACCCGGCCAATCGCGAGCAGAGCTCAGCGTGATCAGAACGACCTAAACTGGCAGAAGCCGTCTTTGGGAAACATTTTTTATTACTTTGAGTTTGTAGTTTGGCTCGTGTCCCATCCGCTAACATGGAGGGGGCGGGGCTTATGACCTGTACTGCAGCCCTGTATACTAGTATTGGTATATTGTTATACTGGTATACTGTTATACTGGAATACTGTTATACTGGAATACTGTTATACTGGTATATTGTTATACTGCTATACTGGCATACTGGCATACTGGTATATTGTTATACTGGTATACTGTTATACTGTTATACTGTTATACTGGCATACTGGTATACTGTTATACTGGCATACTGTTATACTGGAATACTGTTATACTGGTATATTGTTATACTGGCATACTGCTATACTGGCATACTGGTATACTGGTATACTGGCATACTGGCATACTGGTATTGTTATACTGTTATACTGGTATACTGGTATACTGGCATACTGGTATACTGGCATACTGGTATACTGGTATACTGGCATACTGTTATACTGTTATACTGTTATACTGGTATATTGTTATACTGGTATACTGGTATACTGGTATACTGTACAGCCTGTATGCAGAGAGGAGCTGCTGGACGCTGGACCGGTCCGTTCTGGTCTGCACTGCTTTGGCTTGGGACTGTCTTTGCCATATGGACGGCTCTGGCAGCAGCACACTGTACTGTTCGCTTGGCTGAACACTGAACAGTAATTAGTCCCTTTCCACTCACACGCTGCTCCGCGACTGTCAGCCGCCACTTCATTTAACGCTTAATGTCTTTGAACAGGAGACTGCATTACTTTTAACACCGTGTCGTACTCTGCGGTATATCAACTGGCCGCTCACTAAACCCCGCCCCTGAGCAGCGATTGTCCAATCGCAGCTTAGCAGCTGTAACTAGTGACGGCAGGTGTGTCGGTGTTTGTATTTGTCCACATGTGGAAGCGTTGTACGTGCAGCTGTGTGGGCTAAAGGGTGCGGCATTTGGGCTGTTTTGTTTAAATAAATAAAACAATTACAGTATATTAAAAATATATTCATAAATTGTAGCTGTGTTAACACATCCACTCAGCACAACCGTGATGTGACATCGCTTTTATTCATTCTGCTGAGAGGAGATATATGAACAAACACTCGAGCTGTAGTGCTTCTGCAAATCTGTATTTTCATCGTAACAGAAACTTCATTATGAGTTTGGCTTCTTGAAAGCACGTTGCCGTTCACCAAGTTCGATAAAACGTTTCGTTATGTGAGCTGTCCCTTTATTAAATCTGGATTTTTAAGGGCAGAAATGGAAAATAGTTTTATAGCTGCACAGTACGATGCAGCCTCTTGTGTTGTTTTATTATTACGTCATATTGAAAAATTGTGACGAAACACAATACTGTTGCTGTTGTTTATGGATTGATTTGTATTGTTTATTATAGATAATATTCGGGCAGTTTTTTTTTTTTGGTTTTTTTTGAGCAATTATTGGGCTGGAAAACATCAAACCAATCTGGCAACACCGGCTGTAGTCAAGGAGCAAGCCACTGGCTAATGTTTGTGGGGTCATAGGTTAAGTTAGAAGGAAGCCCTGCTAACGACTAGCATGCGCACTGTGTAGTGTTCCCCCACCGTGTGGATGCTATCAGAGTTTAGCTCGTTAGCAGCTCTTTCCTGATCTTTACTGGGTTTGAGGAAGTTTACACTCCTGCAAGTCCAGCCAGGCTTGTTATCCGAGACAGAGTTACGTTCGCCAGGCTCATCCGTTTGTCCTCTTCCTGAAAGACTTCTCTCTTAGCTAAACCGGGTAGTTCGAACGAAATAACAGTCTGATCTTACATTTTCCTCAACACTAGAACTAACTACCTCTACATTGCACTACTTTAGCCTCAGTCTGTTAGCATGATATCATGACCTGTTAGCTTTAGCCTCAGTCTGTTAGCAGGATATCATGACCTGTGACCTGTTAGCTTTAGCCTCAGTCTGTTAGCATGATATCATGACCTGTTAGCTTTAGCCTCAGTCTGTTAGCAGAATATCATGACCTTGGACCTGTTAGCTTTAGCCTCAGTTTGTTAGCATGATATCATGACCTGGGACCTGTTAGCTTTAGCCTCAGTCTGTTAGCATGATATCATGACCTGTTAGCGTTAGCCTGAGTCTGTTAGCATGATATCATGACCTGGGACCTGTTAGCTTTAGCCTCAGTCTGTTAGCATGATATCATAACCTGGTGTCTGTTAGCATGATATCATGACCTGGGACCTGTTAGCTTTAGCCTCAGTCTGTTAGCATGATATCATGACCTGTTAGCGTTAGCCTGAGTCTGTTAGCATGATATCATGACCTGTTAGCGTTAGCCTCAGCCTGTTAGCATGATATCATGACCTGTGACTTGTTAGCTTTAGCCTCAGTCTGTTAGCATGATATCATGACCTGTTAGCGTTAGCCTGAGTCTGTTAGCATGATATCATGACCTGTTAGCGTTAGCCTGAGTCTGCGGCCTCATTTATGTCACATTGTAGTATTGTAGTCACACTTTACAAGCACCTGTGTGATGTCATCTGCTGCTGATTCTGATTGGCTGCTTCACACGTATTGTGTCGGCCGCTGAGCAGAGATTTCCAATCACATCAGCTTTCCTCCGCGCGCAGTTTTACTGCTTTCGTTTCTGTTGCTTACTCTTCATTTAGAAAGGTCAGCACTGCCCAGCTGGCTCTCAGTGTGTGTGTGTGTGTGTGTGAGTGAGTGAGTGTGTGTGTGAGTGTGTGTGTGTGTGTGTGTGTGTGTGAGTGAGTGTGTGTGAGTGTGAGTGTGTGTGTGTGTGTGTGCATGTGAGTGTGTGCGTGTGAGTGTGTGTACGTGTGTGTGCATGTGAGTGAGTGAGTGTGTGTGAGTGAGTGTGTGTGTGTGAGTGTGTGTGTGTGTGAGTGTGTGTGTGAGTGTGTGTGTGTGTACGTGTGTGTGAGTGTGTGAGTGTGAGTGTGTGTGTACGTGTGTGTGCATGTGAGTGTGAGTGTGTGTACGTGTGAGTGTGTGCATGTGAGTGTGAGTGTGTGTGCATGTGTGTGTGTGTACGTGTACGTGTGTGTGTGTGTGTGTGTGAGTGTGTGTGTGTGTGTGTGAGTGTGTGTATCCCCCTCGTTTAGCTCTCTCCTCTCTCAGTGCCTCTGCTCTCCTCTTCCTCCATTACCCCTCCTCGCCCCTCCTCGCCCCTCCTCGCCCCTCCTCGCCCCTCCTCGCCCCTCCTCGCCCCTCCTCCCCTCCTCCCCTCCTCGCCCCTCTCGCCTCCCCGTCCTCCCCCATCGTGTCCTCCTTGTGTCCTCCTCCGTGGAGACAATGGAGGAGCGCAGGGAGCAGCAGGGCCAGAATTTACATCTTGATATATCAGTTTTCTGCAGCAGCGGAGGCGGTGATGGATGGCGCGTCGCCGGCGCCGCGGCGCTGCCATGAGTTACCGCGGTGATTACCGGCAGAGGCGGCTACTCGCCGGCCACTTCATCACCGTGACTGGTAGGGAGGAAGGCGAGGAGAGAGAGAGAGAAAGGAGAGAGGGGCAGAAAAACAGAGAGAGGAGTAAGAAAAACACAATTGGAGGCGAGTGCAGGGGGAGGCGGCGGTGACGGGCTGTGGCAGGATGGAGCAACGGGATCATTAGACGAGACTCGACCGGAGGAAACAAATCGTCAAACAGGAAGAGGAAGCTGCACAACGCAACAGGGTGGGAATGTCATAATCAGTGCATGTATTTTCCGGGGTTGGTGTCGATAATCTTGTCCATAAGTTTCCATCCAAATGTAGTTTAAACTTAAACAGAATTTTTAAAGAAGATTTGAAGATAATTAACTTTGTAAAGATGGAGATAAAACAAACACTGAGCCTGCTGAATGCTGCGTATATAATAATATAATATGATAACATTAAATGTAAAGTGACCCAGTGATCAGTCTTTTCTGAAATTGGTCCTTGATGTCAGACAGAAGTAAACGATAGCAGCTTTTCATTTCTAGATGGTGACGGGCATCTTTGGTAGATAATTAAGCTAACGTTAGCTTCGTGAGTTGGTTGAAAATGTTTCCTCCGGCTGACTTGTTTTAAAACAAGAACCTCGTGAAAGGGTCTTAAATCTGCACTTAATGGCTACATACATGGTACCATGCTAACAGACTCAGGCTAACGCTAACAGGTTATGATATCATGCTAACAGACTCAGGCTAACGCTAACAGGTCATGATATCATGCTAACAGACTCAGGCTAACGCTAACAGGTTATGATATCATGCTAACAGGCTAACAGGCTAACAGGCTAACAGGCTGAGGCTAAAGCTAACAGGTCCCAGGTCATGATATCATGCTAACAGGCTGAGGCTAAAGCTAACAGGTCCCAGGTTATGATATCATGCTAACAGGCTGAGGCTAAAGCTAACAGGTCCCAGGTTATGATATCATGCTAACAGGCTGAGGCTAAAGCTAACATGTCCCAGGTTATGACATCATGCTAACAGACTGAAGCTAAAGTTAAAGGTCCCAGGTTATGATATCATGCTAACAGACTGAGGCTAAAGCTAACAGGTCACAGGTTATGATATCATGCTAACAGGCTGAGGCTAAAGTTAAAGGTCCCAGGTTATGATATCATGCTAACAGACTGAGTCTAAAGGTAACAGGTCCCAGGTTATGATATCATGCTAACAGACTGAGGCTAAAGCTAACAGGTCATTATGATATCATGCTAACAGGCTGAGGCTAAAGCTAACAGGTCCCAGGTTATGATATCATGCTAACAGGCTGAGGCTAAAGCTAACAGGTCCCAGGTTATGATATCATGCTAACAGACTGAGGCTAAAGCTAACAGGTCATTATGATATCATGCTAACAGGCTGAGGCTAAAGCTAACAGGTCCCAGGTCATGATATCATGCTAACAGACTGAGGCTAAAGCTAACAGGTCCTAGGTTATGATATCATGCTAACAGACACCAGGTTATGATACCATGCTAACAGACTGAGGCTAAAGCTAACAGGTTCCAGGTTATGATATCATGCTAACAGACTGAGGCTAAAGCTAACATTTCCCAGGTTATGATATCATGCTAACAGACTGAGGCTAAAGCTAACATGTCCCAGGTTATGATATCATGCTAACAGACTGAGGCTAAAGCTAACAGGTCATTATGATATCATGCTAACAGGCTAACAGGCTGAGGCTAAAGCTAACAGGTCATTATGATATCATGCTAACAGACTGAGGCTAAAGCTAACAGGTCATTAACACCACATGATTAGGAAAACAAATGGGTGTTATACAGAAGAAACGTGCAGGAGACGGGGGGTGTTACTGGGTCTGAGGCTTCGGCGCGGTGATCATGTGACCTCCCAGGGCAGCACGAAGACTGCTGCTTTACCTATAAACCCTCGTGTCCCGGGAAGGTTCACCTCCGGCCTCTCGGTGCGTCTCATCCTGCGGTTGGTGATTTCATGTCTAGACCAGCTGCCGCCTGCCATCCAGCTGAGGGAAACTCTGACAAGTCCTCCTCCCTGCTGCCCTCCGTGCAGCCTGAGGAAAAACAGATCGATGCCGGGCAGCGTCTTCTTTCTGCCGCGGGCTCGTTAAAATGGAAGGTCGCAGGTCGTCGCGCGCGTCAGCGCTGCAGCAGTCGTGAAGGGGGAGTTACCGTTAGCGGGACAGTGGTGGAGGAAGGGTCCAGATCCGATAAAACACCAGTACAGCAGTACTTTAAATCCTACTGCCACTGTATATACACAGTCAGCTGGTTTTAACTGCTTTATACACAGTTAGGCCAGGGGTTCCCAACCTGGGGGTCGGGCCCCTCCAAAGGGTCACCAGATAAATCTGAGGGGTCCTGAGATGATTGATGGGAGAGGAAAGAAGGTTCTGATAAAACAAATCTGTTTTCAGTTTTTGGGCTTTTCTCTAATCTTTGATGGGAACCAGCCAGTTCGTGTCGCATCTTAATCTGAAAAGTATCTATAGCTGTCCGGATAACTGCAGCGCAGTAAAAAGCAATAAAAGAAATAAAACACATAAAATACAATAAAACACATGATACAAAGTACCAAAAGTATGTAATTATGCAGAATGGCAGTATATATATATATATATAAATATATATATATATATATATGCAGTGGTGGAAGAAGTATTCAGATCCTTTACTTAATACCTGCATTCAGAAGTACTCCCATATTTTACTTCAGTAAAAGTACGTAAGTATTCGCATCAAAATATACTTAAAGTACCAAAAGTGAAAGTATGTAATCATGCAGAACGGCAGTATATATGCGTGGGTTACAGTGAGCTAAACTGCAGTACTTTACGCACTGCTGGGTACCTTGATCCTTCATAATGTATCATCCCTTGTTATATATTTCGTATTAACAGTCTGATTCTACAGAGTAACTGATGCTGTCAGATACATGCAGTGTTTCCGAAGTACCTTTACGCTGCACTGCAGTGTACGCTCCACCACTGGACACGTGATCCTCCTCCGGTGTGGGCCGTCCCGGCCTTAAATGACCGGCAGGAGGAGCCGACCGGTCAGACCCGTCAAAGTGTCACTTTGGGACGTCACCTGTCCAGGTGTCGCAGCTGTTGTTTTCTGCGTGACCTCTGGTGGCAGCGTGACGCACGCTAACGCTCCAGAAAACCAGCCGCGTCCCGTCCAGTCCGCAGGAAACGTCCTGGGTGGCTGTCGGACCCGCCCGGGGGGGTTGGACAGATTTCAGGCATAAACTGAGCATTTCTTTCAGTTCAATACTGCGAGAGGCTGCACCGGTTCTTCCGTGGTCTCGTTTATGCACGCAGTATATCTGCAATTATATAACAAGTGGGTGGAGTCAGGAAAACAGGTGTGCGTCAGGTGTGCGTCAGGTGTGTGTTGCTCGCTGTAGAGCGTGAGCGCACGACTACAGGTGAGGACGCCAGCGGGAGAACTGCTGCTAACTGTTTTTCTTTTTACCTGGAAGTTCATTCTGGGTGGGTGCACGACAGACCCCGCCGCGACACGCCGCGGCCGCCAGAGGGCGGCGTGACCCGGCTGTAAACGGGGGGCGTTTGGGGGGCGTTTGGGGGCGTGTCCGTATCCTGTAGTCTGATCCGGCTGCGACTCGCCGTAGTAAAGATGCTGTCGGCGCCGACGCAGACACGTGTAATATGAGCAGCGGCTTGTGATCGCTACAGCAAGCTGATCCGCCGGGTTCTCTCTCTTTTGGTGATGAAGTGATGCCTCTCCAGCTCCCATCTCTTTGATCAAGTCACAATAAGCCCCCCTGCACCTGCGTCCCACCTGACAAGCGGCTCCGCTCAGGTGTGAACAGATACGCATTGTTACAGCAGAGTCAGGATCTGCGGCGGCTCACAAAGAGTCTGTCTGCACAGAGGAGGACGCAAAGCAAAGGGGCTTTCAGAGCACAACAGGAAGCCTTATCGCCTGACGGCTCGACGCCCCCTCCTCCCCTCCTCCCTCCTCCCCGCCGCCCCGAAGGCATCTGGCTGCTCTTTAATTGCTGCTGTAAATCAGATGAGCAGAAGTTGCCGCCCGCTCTTTGAATAAACGCCCCGACGCAGCGCTGCTTCCTTTAAAACATCACCGGCCCCGCCTCTGAAGGCCTGTGTGTGTGTGTGTCTGTACTCTATCTTTGTGAGGACCAGTTGGACGCAGAGCGAGGACACTTCCTCCCTGTCGTTGCGAGTGTGTGTGGCTCTGCGGTGTGTGTGTGCAGCATAAATATGTATGAGTGTGTATGCGTTGCCATGTGCCGGTGTGTGTGTTTGCAGGGAAAAGCTGCAGCAGCAGCAGCTTCGGCCCAGAATAGCCGGAGTTGTTTGCGTGCCTGCGCGGAAACCTCGAACCCGCCCGGCTGAATGAACGCGATTGTTTTTCAGTGTTTTCAGACGGCAGCGTTACTCTGCTCGCCGCCCCCCCCCGCTGCGACTCCTCCACTCTCGGGCTGATCTTCAGGAATGAAAGCAACACTGTGATGAAGCGGTAATCAGCTTTTCTGTCTCTGTTCCAGCTCATTCAGCTGCCTTTGTGGAGCTCCTGCACACTGGAAGGACCCGGACTGGTTCTCTGTAGACCCCCTTTCACAGGGGCATTTTCAGCTGCTACCGTTAACCCTTTAACACACACTTTGCTCCTTTCAGTTCCTCGTAAGGAGCTTTAGGGTCGTTAAACGTGTCGGACAGTATCAGACTGCCGTTAACGCTGGAAAGACGCTCCTCCTGCCTGCAGAACCTGCCTGAGAATCCTGCTGTTTCTGAGTCTCCTTCAGTCTCGCAGTGATCCAGAGACGGCGGTCTGTCCGTCCACGGGTCCACTGCGGACAGGAGCTGCTGACTGCTGGTTCGGCTGCAGTCTGTATTGACGCGTCTGCGTGCTGATCTTTTATTTGACTGATAGCTTTTAGAGAAACGATCTTTGGCACAGCAGAGTCGACGAAGTGCGAGCTGACAGATTTACTGTGGTGTTTTTAAGAGTTCAGAGCTGCAGTCTGTGGCTCAGAGTCCGGGTCCTTCCGTGACGGCGAGCTCCACCCAGCGCTGAAGCGAACGCCGAAGACCTCCGCAGCTCTGAGAAGGAACTGGAGATTAGACGTGACTTACCTCAACTTCCTGTCTTTCATTAGTTTAACTGACCTCAGTCTGGGCTTGGACAGCGGGGTTAATGTACATTTAATCCACAC
>CM050858.1:28828401-28835901 GCA_027580175.1 Siniperca scherzeri
TGCAAATTCAACGTCCCGAGGGAGTTTGGATGGAAAGATCCGCGCCGCGCCGTCATCACGCCGCAAATAAAGAGCAGGCTGGTTCACGGAGACATGTGGGGACAACTCGCACCGTCCTGGGATAAGCAAAGTTACGCAACCTTACGAAAGTTACGAAATATGAATGATCGATATTACTGATCACGAGTAAGAAGGCAATAACAAGCTTAGAGTGAGAAAGTGAGATTCATGGCACAGAGCTGAACGCGTCAGGATACCTTCTCTTCCTTCCCAGGTGTAAGAAAGTCGTAAGTTAAAGGTACGTCGTACAAAAACTCTTTCACTTCCTGTCGGCAACCGAAGTGGCCGCCGTAATCCAATGAAATGTGAAATATCACCAACAACAAACAGTTAATCGCGTCCAGTTTTCATTTTTTAACCGAAACTTCGTTTATCACTAAACGACTACAAGGTCCAGGTCCAGCCCTCATTCGTACATCAGCGACAGCCACGGTGCGACGACTCGCGTCAGAGGCTCGACGTCCAGCCTGAAACGTCGCCGGACGTCTTGGCGTGCCGTGGTTCTGCGTGGGGCAGAGAGCGTTTCAGCCCTGAGCGCCGCTGTCTCGTCTTCTCGCTGTGCGTGTGATTCTGGTGGACTGTGTTTACCCTCCTCTGCTCTCGGGACGGGGATTAACCCCGGCCGGCCTTTATCGGGTTTATGGAGTCGGATCGAAACCGCAATCACGAGTGTTAATTGTCGCGCTCGTGTCCTCGCATGGATTTTCATTTGTGGTGAAAACGTCCCCTCCTGCCTGTCTGCCAGGCAAACCTAAATATTCATGGGCAGGATTTATTTGCTCAGTGTGTGTGTGTGTGTGTGTGTGTGTGTGTGTGTGTGTGTGTGTGTGTGTGTGTGTGTGTGTGTGAGCGATGCTAATTGGCCCGTCCTGCAGAGCCGAGCTGTGAGCGACAGAAGGGAAGGTGTTTAAAATGCAGAGAGCCGTCACGGCTGGAGGAATGCGAGCTACAAAACTCTCTCTCTCCTCCGTCACTCCCCCTCCCCTTCTTCCTCTCCCCCTCCTCTTCCTCCCCCTCTTCCTCCCCCCTCCTCTTCATCCTCTTCCTCCTCTTCCTCCCCCTTCCTCTCTGTCTTTCTCTAACACCATCTGGTCATTCTCTGTGACTCAGCGCTGTCGCCTGCTGGAGGCTCTGCCACCCACACACACACACACACACACACACACACACACACACACACACTAACACACACTAACACACACACGGATCTGTGACATTTAAAGGTGTGTGTGTGTGTGTTAGTGTGTGTGTGTTAGTGTGTGTGTGATACAACAATAAACACACTTCCTGTTTAGTCTTCAGCGCTGAAGCTGCTCGTCATCACCGCGCCGCGTGGTTGAAGCTTTAGTCCCGAATGGTTTCTGAGTTTCGGCACCGAGGCCGTTCAGCGTATCTACACCTGCGTGAACACGAGGAGTCCGACTCCGGTTTCCCACCGAACAGGAAGTGACGAGCGGCGAGGATGTGAACGATATGAACAAATGTAAAACGCAGCGATGAGTAACGACGTCAACTCAACGGTTTCTGTAAAATGTTTTCGTCGTTAGTTCGCGCCCGAGGAAACGCTGAGGAACCACTTCATTTGTTTCAACAGGAGTCGTCTTTAGATCCGCTTCTTCAGCGCTTAGTGTTATCCACAAACTCACTTCGCCGCTCGCCAGACCCGCTCCGACGACATGCCTCTTTATGTTAGTAAAAAACAGATTATGTGTCTCTCGGTCACCATGGAAACAACAGCGGAGCGGACTCATGCGTGGAGTTTCAGTCCTGCAGCAAAGTCACACTTTTCCTCGAGTGTTTCCGTAAGAGGCGCGTCTTTCGTCTCTTTGTAGTTTCGCTGCAGCAGAAAGATGCTTCACAGGAAATGAGTGCTTGCAGCAGCTGATAACTTTGTGTAGTAACTAACACCTACAGTGTTCTGTAATCTAACATGCTAAGCTGCCATCAGACGGCCTGCGAGTCTCAAACGGGCTTATAATGTATACAACGCGAACAGGGTTTCCCCAGGAACATGCGGCGAGTATCTTCTGACGGGGGCCGGCGGCAGCCTGGGGGCAGCGCCGAGGTCGTGGAGGATCGTTACCGCGTGTTAACGCAGCTGCGACAGATTCCACGTGAAGGCGGGAGATCTGACTGCGTAACGCGTTGTTAGAAATAAGTCGCTTATTCAACACTATAGCAGAGCAAGAGAAATTCAATTCAGATAAATCATTCGCTCTCGTCCCGATTGGCTGCTGAGATCAGCCAGCAGATCCAAACGGATCGCTTTGAGGCCGAGAATCGTGTCCTCTCCTTCACGAGCAGTGCGCTCACCAAAAAGACCGGGCAGCTGCAACGGCGTTTAAGGAGGTAAAACAGCACAGTATGTTGCTGTAGCAGACAGAAGGACTTTAAGACTAAAAGCTTTCACGAAGTCTCTGCCGCCGCCCGCCCCCTCTCTGCCACTGCCACCGCCCCCTCTCTGCTGCTGCCCGCCACCCTCTCTGCCGCAGCCCCTCTCTGCCGCTGCCCGCCCCCTCTGCTGCCCGCCCCTCTCTGCCGCCTCTCTGCCGCCCCCCTCTCTGCCGCTGCCCCCTCTCTGCTGCCCCCTCTCTGCCGCCCCCTCTCTGCCGCTGCCCCCTCTCTGCCCCCTCTCTGCCGCTGCCCCCTCTCTGCTGCCGCCTCTCTGCTGCCCGCCCCCTCTCTGCCGCTGCCCCCTCTCTGCTGCCCCCTCTCTGCCGCCGCCTCTCTGCCGCCCCCTCTCTGCCTGCCCCCTCTCTGCCGCCCCCTGCCTCTCAGGCCATAAGTGGATTAAATGGATTTGAAACAGGAGCCACAGCCACACTAATAGCATTGCTTGAATTTTAAGCAATCCGCGGTGGATTGATTCAGAGTCTAAAGAGTATGAGCAGTTTTGTAAGTGAGATGCATGAAGCGCTCGCCCCGCTCGCCCCGCTCGCCCCCGCTCGCCCCGCTCGCCCCCGCAGACACACTGACATGAACCATATTAGCTTAGTGAGGCTCATCATGTTTGGACTGTTGCTTAATATCTTTTTTTCTTTGGATCTTTTTCATGTTAGAATGTTAAAACAGTCCAACCACTACAGAGCGTCATTGCAATGAATCTCGTCACTTATTTTCTTGATTAATCGATAAATTGTTTGGTCTGTAAAATGGCTGAAAATGAGTCCGAGCTGACGTCTTCAAATGTCTTGTTTTATCCGTTCAAGCAAGAAGCTGGAACCGGAGGATTTTGGCACTTTTTTGACTCAGATTGATTGATCGATTATAGAAGTATTTGCTTATTCATTTTTCTGTCACTTGACTAAATGATTAATCGACTGATCGCTGCAGCTCTTAGTTAAAGGAACAAATCAGATTTTCACTTCCTGTGTAGTCCGATTACATTCACAGCAGTTTCTTTACCATTAGACTGCCAGGGTCGCCCTGAAAATGCCTGAAATGCGCAGCGTTATCCCCGTATTTAAACGATATCACCCCCCCCCCCCCTCTATACGAGTTCAGCTACAAACTCTACAAACCCGCGAACGTAACGGAGCGTCTGATGCTCGCAACATAAGCTTTCAGTGGAAGTGAACATTATTTGGGGTTGGTATGTGTCTGTAAGTACCAGGCAGATGAATAGATGGATGGATGGATGATAGAGGTAGGTGAAAAACAAGTACAATTAAAATGCCAAATTATATACAATAACTAAAATAAAAACTGATAATAGAGACTAAAGATACGTCTATAATATTAACTGGAATATGTGCTGCATATACACACGCAATATAATATTTAATTTTGGTTTCCTCTGGCCAGTTTTTGAGACATCTGTCTCTCAAGTCTCTTTCCAGAAAGTGTCTCAGTTACTCCACAGAACAGCGCGAGAGTCGCAGGAGAGATGACCAACAGAGTCGCTGACGAATGAAAAGCGTCCACAGCGAGCGTGAAAATTAAAAGCTGACAGACTCGAGAGAGAGAGAGAGATGTGAGCTGAGAAAGACCCAGAGCTATAAAGCACTAGTTTGACAGACAGTGTGTAAACCTGAGCGATGCTGCAGGGCAGCAAGACGCTCACAACACAGAACCACCGGCAGCCGGTCCACAAGACAGACAGACAGACAAACAAGAAAATGAATGGTTTGTCGCAACCTGTCCTCGGCATCCGGTTTGTGGCGCCGGCCTCTGCGGCAGCCGCTAATTGCTACTTGTCCCTTGCTGATGCAGCCTTTTCACTGCTAATTTTAGGCCCCGGCTAATTATGAGTCTTTCTGCAGGGCAGTAACCTGATGAAGTGATAATGACTGTGGGGGGGGGGAAACGAGACGGTGAAAACAGAAACACAGAAAACAAACAGCGATGTCACTGCGAGGCGGTTCTGTGCCGTCGTGGTTCTCATGTTCCTCCGATTATTTTTACCATCTGAAACGTCAGAAAATAATGAAAAGCGGACATCTTCAGACGCCGTTGCTTCTCAAATAAAAGCCGAAAGAAAGAGGCTGGTTGCTGATGATGAAACGCCGACGAGGGGCGACCTACCTGCGCTACAACGCCTCACTGCAGAAATGCAGTGTAATGCAGGTTTCTACAGCTCTAAGTCCATCTGTAGGACAGTCGTGTCATACTCACCACTCTGAGTTTCTCTTTTAAACAGTTTTCATTCACTAATAGCTTCTAATTGCCTTTTTTTTTTTTATCTCTGAGCTACAATCAATAAAACCCCATAACACACTTCCTGCAGATGTTTCACAGTAAGAGCCTACCTGGAAAGGGTAGGATTAAGCCCTTTGAGCCTGGCTTTTAGGCTTTTATTGTGAAAAGGAAGTGTTGGGTTTTATTGACGATAACAGCGATCGAAAAATTGGGCAAACTGGGAGCAACAGGAAGTAATTAGTGAACGCAGTATTTCTGTTATCAATTGAAGTGGTGAGTTTGACATGGCTGTAGTTATACAGATGGAACTAATTGAATTTATCAAGACAAAAGGTAAATATAGGAACACAGGAAGTGTTAGCATTGAGAGATACACTTAGAAAACAGGGGAGATAAAAACTAAAAGCCCAACGTTTCAAACGCTCACTTTTTAGAAGCTGGAACAAAGAAACGTTTGGCACTTTTTACTGGTTGAAATTCTTTGTTTAACGATTTAGCAAAATTGTCGTCGCTTCTACTTTGCTGTTTTTTCGATCATTGTTTAAAAAGTAATCAGTACAAGTCGACACTTCCTGCAGATGTTTCACATTAAAAGCCTACTTGGAAAGGGAAGATTCAGCCCTTTGAGTCCGTCTTTTAGGCTTTTAGCATCAAACATTTTCTTTTCCCAGCTTCGGAAATGTGAGGATTTTCAGCTTTTCTCCGTTTGATCAAAATTGTTGTCGGTTTATTTTCTGTCTATCGACTGATTAATCATCTAATTAGTTTTAGCATGAATGTCACCCACACACAACAGCGGAGAGACTGCAACCAGCTGTGATAAACCCCAGTTTATGTGCCGGCGGCTCTTTTTGAATGTTAAATGCAAAATGCTCCCCTTCTTGTACCGATCATTATGGGATCTAAGCCGTCCTCTGTCTCTTGACAATGATTTGATTGGAGCTGATTGGATTTGCTGCCCCGGCTACAGTCGAGCTCTCCCTCGCTCTCGCTGTGGTTAATGGTGCCTTTCTAAAGGCTTTATAAGAAGTAATTTGCTGCAGCGAGCGCTGACTGATATCTGGGCCATGACCCTGTCTCTCAGTTGAAGGGTAAAGAGGGAGTCCCAGCCACACTGGAAATGGCAGGCCCTGCACTCTGTCCGGAGATTAGACTCTACGCTCCGGGCCGAATACAATGAAGAGCAGCGCCGACGCAGAGGAAGAGCGATTCGAAGCAGAAGCGTCTTTGGACGGGACTGCTGTGGACTTTGGTTTTTATCCACCGTATCGACGTCATGTTTAACAAATAAGTAGTCGGTGTCCACTAAACATTAACAAACGCGGGACCCCAGATCCAGGGCCAGTTAGCATGGTGCGTGTGACGTCCCTGTCCATCAGGATCCTGTTGAATACCTTCATGAACGGCCGGACAAAGGGACAGAGAGGATTTCAGGACGGGGCGTTGAGGCTTACAGCAGGTAGCGGGAGACGAGTGTAGCGATGGAAACAGTGACAAACTGTTTGCTTCAGTCACACAAACACGCTTCGTGATGTTTACTGGAAGAACCACCGTTACCTCATGCAGCTGGATGCACAGTGTTTATCGCTTCTCTGTCTGTGGGTGTTCCCGCAGAGCGCGCCTCACGAGGATGCTGCTGTTTACAGTGTGTCGTGCATATTCACGACCAATAAGAAAATGAGCCGCACACAGAATGTGCGAGGAAGACAGCACAGCACAGCGCGCTGTGGCTGATACAGCACGAGCTCCGGATGGACACGCAGGTTCGGACCGGCTGCAGCTACCCGCCGTCAGGGCGTTGATGATGGTCAGTCCAGTACTCGCTGATGCAGAGGGAGATATATTTACAGTCTTTACTGATGTCTGACGGCTACTGGAAGGACTGCCGTGAACTCTGTTACAGACGTTTCTGATCAGCAGAGAAGGAAACTAATGACTTTGCTGATCCCTTGACGTTTTATTTTGCACCACCTTAACACACCACTTAACACCTTGTTTCAGCTGGAACACCCCCCCCCCTTCACAAATTATAAAAATGCATTCAACGTCTTAATGCCCAGATATTAAATCTGACGTTGTGACAACGTTTCACTTGCACGCCAAGCGTCTTTTCACGGGCCGAGGACGACGGTGGTGATCAGCTCTGCTGTAGTGAACGGTATGAAACGGGACCTGGGTCAGTAAATAATGTAGCGACTGTACAAAACTAACTGGATTCAGTGTGAAGCTTCTCTTTAACGACGTTTCACGGCTTACTTCACGCCAGTCTCACGTTGAGATCCTGGCAGCATCGCCGCATGCTGACGTTGTTTAACGGGTGTAACTTATCGCTACAAAACGCGATAAACGTTAAACAACGTGGAGTTAGCATGTTAGCCGTGAGAACGCTAACATGCTAAATGTCGTGCCATACGTTAACCTTCGCCGACACATCGGGAGACGCCGCTGTCTTATTTCCCAGCGTTGATGTGCGTCAACTCATTGAGTTTATCATCTGAATTGGCCCATCCAGGCTCCCGTACTTCACTGTCCCTTCTGTCGCGGCGCTGCGGGACCCGGCCGACTCCATAGCACTGATCGTCCCGTTATCAAGCCTGAGGGATCCTCCTCCTCTGAGCCACCGAGCTCCATCGTTAAAACACATCAGTGAGCCGCACAAAAAGAGGATATTGTAGTTTTTAGTAAAAAGTTAGCAGTTTCACGACCGAACTGAATCACCGAGAAACATGAAGTGACTCAGGGTTGGTAGCTTTATCGGTTTACTTTGCCACGATGCTCAAATGTCGTTTCAGAGGCTTTTGA